>JAQGAD010000697.1:0-30413 GCA_034696625.1 Isotomurus palustris
AAGAAATTAATGATAAGGTAAATATTCAGTCTTAAAATTAATTAGCAGTACACTCAGCATAAGCTTATATATATGCTATTATTTGCACCTTACATGAGGTTCAATGTCATCAGTTTCACAGGGTAAGTTTAATTCAAACCAGATGACGTTCTTATTTATATTACGGCTTATTACTGACATAGATTGAGAAGACCATACAAGGCAGAATTTTCAGCCATGCATGCTTCGTAGATTAGAAGCAATCGTTGCTGAGAATGTGCGATAGGGTTTTGTTGAATAAAAGATCTCCTGATGACTTCAGTGAACTGACTGACGTAGAAAATAACATCATCTGACAACATAGATGAATTCTTTGGAGCTTCGAGTCCGTTAAGAATTAAACTTTTCCCTTTCATCATTGAAACTACAAACTGTACTTCGGATTTGTGAGTAAAAGCCACTTTTTGGATTTCCAGGAAGTCCAAACTCATTGTCTTCAGGAGTTTCTTCAATGATCGATATGTTAGCTATCATAAATCAACAAAATGTTAAATTTCATCACAAATAATCTTACTTGCACGACACTTGTATCGTTATATCTTACTTCAAAGCACCAAAGGGATAGCGAACTCAAGTTCTCACAGTCAATTACGCCGTGAATTATTGATAGGTTAGTCAAGTTAGGTGACCTCAGCTCCAGTTTCCGTAAACCTTTCCATATTAAAGAATAATTATAAAATATGTACCACAACTGTATGTATAACTTTAATTTGACTCATACGTGTTAAGTCTCCAATGTATGGTCCGTTTCGGGCTTTCTCAAATAACGCCTCATTATAGTAGCCTTTATCGCCTCGGCCTATCTCCTTCACGTGCTTCAAATCACATTTCTTACATGCAACATCATCAATCCCCGAAATTCCTGAATCTGAGAAAAGTCCTTCAATTGCGGAAAACTCTTCGAGTTCCGAATATCTTTTGAACACTTCTTTTACAGAATCATCATTTAATTTTCCAAGGACTAATGTCTTCACCGAAGGAAACACATCTGCCAGAAATCCAACCGTTTGAGGAAGTACCACGGCTTCAGCGTGTTGGTACACTTCCAGCCTCGTCAAATACTTCATCGGCTGGCAGAACTTATCCACTTCTTGCGACGTAAAAATATCATTCAAATCTACTTGAGCGAGAATCAAAGTCTGAAGATTTTTCAAGAATGACACAAATCTCATGGACCCATTGTACCAGTCTAGCGAAAGATGTTGAAGTTTATCCAACTTCATATCACAAGGAAACTCTGTAGTATACCTCCAGTAGGTAAATGATAACTTCAATTTGACCAACGTGGATCGAAGCGAGATCAACAATGTACTCAGCGCATTAATAGAAATCCCAGGTAAAATTGCCAAATTCAAGTAAGACAACGGGAACTTCTTCAAAGCGAGTCTCTTAATTTGTTCATCAGTCCAAGGCGACATAGTGAAGTCAATTCTACGAAGTTTCGGAAATCGCAGCTGAGCTTCAGGATCGATTAAAATTTCAAACAACAGTCTGTGGCACTTTTCTTTTCGGTTCCTCCATTTCCTTTTATCTCTCGACCTCAGCACTTCCAAATTGTACGTCGCCGTTAGAAAGTCTTTAACAAACTGGCAAACACTCTCTTCGTCTGTTTTCTTATCAAATATCTGCAGATTTAGGAACTTCACCAGAGGTAACTTTTTCTCCGCAATCCTCAAAATCCTCGTCGGTTCTGCAGGTAGCGACCCATTGATTGCCAATTCACGTAAATTAGGAACTTGAGATGTTAAGATATCTTCTAACTCCGCACAACTCCATTTCGAATCCCTCAGCTCCAAAGACTTGATGTCGTTTCCGATCCGTCGAAAAATACAATTGATCGATGGTGATAAGACATTAAGATTGACAAGTTCTACACAATCACAAAATCGACTTCCTTCATCGCAATTTTCTAAAAAACACGCGACGAGCTTTTTGCTGTTGTTCAGTACGACTTTCGACCTTTTCCGCACGATCCTCCGGCCTTCTTCATTAAACGACCTACAGACAAGTCGACTCTTCTTGAGATCTGAATGCGGCAGATATTGCAAGACTTGTTGGAGTATCTGTAAACAAGAGAAAGGTACTTATGAGTCTAAATCAAATCTTTTCCACAATGTAAACACACTTTTAAATCCCTAATCTACAACACACACTTAACATTCTCGTCCACAAATGATTTCTTGAAAGCAACAGTCTACCATCAAATATTGTAACCAACTTTCCAAAAAGGAAAACACACAAAATCGTTCTCTTACACAAGGAATTTCCAGCGGACCCAATCTCCTTGAAAGTCTCGACATGGACCTTGTCTCCATTTCCTACTTTTGCAAGCAGATCCTTATTCTTTTCGAAATTGATTAGTCCTCCTCCAACTGTCTTAAAATGTGAATAGACAACCAGAGGGACGAAAATTTGCAAGCGCACGTAGACTTTCGCAGTAATATCAAATACCAAGAAGAAAATGCTGAATGTGGTTGTGTAAAAAGGAGTGATGGTGTGTTGTTTATACTTTCAGCAACAATTCTTTTTCTCTTACTCACATGAGAGCCAACGTGAGAGACTTTTAATATGCACACCACCCAACCAACCTGCAAGCAAACTCACAAACTCACAAAACTTAAGCTCATCGCGATCACTTCATAATACAGTCTATGTTACCATTGTGAATGATACACAGTCAGCCTCAGCAGACAGTCAATCGCAGTTTTCATGCAAAATCTGATTCATCCTCGCAGTATCTTCTCACTTTAGATGAGAACATCAGAACATGCGAATTGCGAATATCTTCTAACTCGCAAAATCCAACTTTCACTTTTCCTCGTTTCCCATTTCGTTGTGCATGCACGTAACAATGCGCATATATGTGTACTCATTTTCGCACATTTAAGTTTTGCATACACGGTAATATTATACACCCATTAATGTACCATCAGATCAACCCATATGCATTCAATGTTTAACTTTTAAAGTACCAATTAAGAAGATGGAAATTTCTTGTATCGAATATACGAAAGGGATGTGTGGTAGATTATTCTGTTTACTCAAGGAAGGATGCACGAGATAATAAAAACAGTTTTAAATTGTTCATGCATGTGTTTTACTAAATCTTAGAAATGGTTAATATTCAGCGTGCGCAATTTTAATGTCTTCTTCGAGATGCACATGGTCTATCACGCGCCTTTAAATTCATTACATCTCTAACACGTGCAATCGTCAAGTTTTTGAATGCGAAAAAGGAATGGACATATTTATGCATAATACTTCGACTTAGTATTCGTTTTTCACGTTTTTCAGCTTTTATACGGATTCTCGATCGATTCGAAGGTCTTCAGTGCGAAAGTAAATGGACACGGAGAATTGGAAATTCTGATTTAATTCATTAATTCGGGAATGTTTAGAAACTGAAGCCGGTTTGGCAGAAAGAATGTACGAAATACAGTCAGTATGCATTCAGTGATAGGTATTTTCTATCAGTGAAGCGGTTCCGAAATTATTATTCGAAAGAATTGAATTTTGATAATGGTGTATTGTGGTTATTGTAGCCCGTGAATGCTTTCCGTCAAGTCTCTTCTGCTCACAGACGATTAAATTATTCCTGGACATTGCAATTACTTCTATAATGTAACGCTTCTTGAGCTACATGTCTCTGATTTAAGTCAGATTCATCTTGCACAAAAATTGATCTTGCTTGCTTTACATATTGCAGTTTGCACTTCCTGTGGACACTGTACCAAGCTTGTCCAACGAATTGGCTTTCGGAGGTCAAGAGTATTTAAACGAATGTCGTTTTAGCGCATGAAAGTGGTCGACACAGAAATCCAAAGCTTATCTTCCAGTTCCAATTCTAGACTCCACCCTGATAACCTCTTAGGTTAATAAGCATGATTCGCCAATCAATTTGGCATTAAACACAAAGACTATCAATAAATCACATTAAGCAGGCGCTTAACTTATGTTAGTTCTGTATCACACAACTTCCAATAATTGTTTGTCACTCGCTCAAAATCAATTCTGCGCCTGCTGAATTATATTCAAAATCGGCTTTTACTGGATCACCTTTGCATTAAAATTGCCTGAAAAATCTAACAACCTAGATCACACGTAAATTGTTATTAAGTTTCACACAATAATTGTGTTCGCTTAAGTTAAATAAATATGGAAACTCCCACAACCTTGACCATGAGGAGCATAACCACGAACGAAGACGCAGACTTACACACAAAATACAAAATCTTGCCTCAAATCTTCTCAGCCTTTGCTGGTAATCATAAAAAAGTTCACCTGCGGCTTTAACACTTACAAGCAGCTTAGTGATGAATTAATTAAGTCTTTCCTTCGTATTCAGCCACAATAAGTGCGTTTGGAATGGGTACTGTGGAAGCATACACTTCCCCAGGCATTCCATCAATGCAGGAACAAGATACGTTTGGGACATTAGATCATAATCAACAATCCATGATTGCATTCATGGCTCTGGTATTACAACTAGAGTCTTAATTTTACCAATTTCACGAAACTATATACAAAATACACAAATTGCGCTTTTATAGCTGGGAGCTTTGATATCGGGACCTCCGGCGGGATGGGTCATCGGTCGCATAGGTCGAAAATCTAGTCTTATGATCCTAAGCATTCCTGCAGTCGCTGGGTGGCTTTTGATAGCTTCGTCTGTGAATCTTACAACCATGTATTTGGGGAGACTTCTAACAGGCATGTGTCTCAAGGAACTCCTAAAGATTTAACTCTCCTCATCCTCATCATTAAAACTTATCTTTCACAGGATTCTGTGCTGGCTCGGCTTCCCTAATTGTCCCAATATTCATCGGGGAGATTTCTGAAGACCGTATCCGTGGAATGCTATGTTCCGGGTTTCAACTTATGGTCACACTTGGAAATGCTTCAGTTTACGTTGCAGGAGCTTACATTAGTTGGAACTGGCTAGCTTTTGCATGTGGAATTGTTCCTCTCATTGGATTAATCTTTATGGTATTCACCCCAGCTTCGCCGACATTTTTACTTTCTCGAGGGCGAGTTTTCGACGCAATTGGAGCATTAATGGCTCTAAGGGGATCCAAGAACTTCAAGGAAGTTGAGCCCGAATTTGAACAAGTGAGTTGTTTTCTCCCTTCCGTGTCAAACTATATAATTAAAGTTACTTACTGAAAATAAACTACTAAACATCCAGATTCAAAGCAACCTAAAGTCATGCAAAGCAGACAGCAAATCCTTCAGAGATGTCTTGAAACTCAGAACTCTTCGCCCTATGGCTATTTGCAGCCTTCTTTTATTCTTCCAACAAGCCACAGGAATCGAAGCCATTCTAGTCTACACAGTTTTTGTTTTCGAACAAACAGGTTCACAAATTGACGCCCATTACTCCGCAATGATAATCGGAGTCCTTCAAGTCATTGCAACTTTGGTCTCAGCTTTGCTAGTGGATCGAATCGGTCGAAGATTTCTCCTTATGATTTCCGAGCTGGGGGCAGGCGTGACCATGCTTTTCCTCGCCACATACTTCTACTTAAAAGAAAGGGATCCCACGTTCGCCGAAAACTGCAGCTGGATCCCCTTAGCAAGTTTGGCTTTGTTCATAATCTTCTTCTCCTTCGGAATCGGGCCTGTTAGTTTCCTAATGGTAGCCGAACTAAACAGTGCCGCAGTCATCGGAATCGCTTCAGCCGTTACCACAACGTTGAATTGGACGTTTGCCTCCCTCACCACTCTCTACTTCCTGGACTTGGAATCTGCCATAGGACTGGACTACTGTTTCGGAATATTTTCAGTGTTATCCTTCACAGGAATCGCTTTTGTTTACTTCTTCGTCCCAGAAACTAAAGGAAAGAGTATGGAAGAAATTCAAAACCATTTTAGACGAACTACATCGTCTAAAGCAACTGTGAAGAAAGATGTACATCCACCTACAATAGATGTTGAGGGTCTACGTGATATTAACGATGTCTCTACAACTTCTCATCTCAATTGAAGTCTCGTTACATACAAATCTGAATCTACCAACAACCAAGTCCAACAGTCAATCGCTCATCCCAGTTGCACGAGAGTAACATTTTTCTAGCTCCACATTAAACAACCATACACCATCACTGACGTCAACACTGATTTTGCAAATAAACACCCGTGGTTTAATCGCTTGACTTCTCCCTGTACTCATGATTTACAATCGTCTGTAGTCCCTTCTGTAGCCCCAAAAGTAATTATTTACTTACCCACTCTCTAAAAATCAATAGTACAGAATACAAACACACTGTCATCGTCATCGCGTCACTTTGATAAACACACACACATAGATGCAGGGAGAAAGCCAATTTATTTAATACGGAATGTGCATCAACATTAAATACTTGTGGCATAAAGGGCAATAAAACATCACACATCGATTGTCTACCGGAAATCTCTGCATGCATAATCAAATGATCAAACGCATCCTACCAAAACGAATCCATTACACAGTGGAAATCTTATGAAATAAATTAAGTTTAACTACTTGCGTCACTTTAAATTCATCAAAAGCTGCTAACCGAATTGCAAATGTACCGTTATATAAGGCCTCTTCTCGCACCTTCGAACATGTATTCTCTCAGTCTCTCAGAAGTTAATCACTTCAATCAGAGTGAACAAGATGGTCGTTTTCACCAGTCTCGTTTCCTCATCGACTGCTAGGCTTATCATCTTCTTTTGTCTCGCGTTCCTCTGCAGCATTTGCAGTTGCACGAAGGGACTTGAAATCGTCATCAACACGGAAGAAGTTCAGAGCAATAATATCTTAAAAAAGCATAATTTCTCGCTTCTTGATCATCTCCATTCGCCAAGGACTGTTGAGATCTATTTGAATCCCTACGATCCTCTTTCTCGACTCACAAGCAAACTTTGGAATAAAGTGTTTCCTCCGGAATGGGAGAAGTTTAAGAAGCCTAAGACTACTACAAGTACAACGACAGCTCGGACAACAATTGAAACTACTACTGCTGCTGCTGCAGAAATGCCGAGTAAGGGACCTACCACTGTTTCAACGGGGTCTGTTACTGAAGTAGCTACTGCGGGTAGTTCTGGACCGATTCCTTCAAATGTTGTGGCTTCAACTGAGGTTCCTCCGACGATGTCTCCTGTTGCGACGATGAGCTCAGCTTCGAGTTCTGATCTTCAGGTGGGAACAACAAGCAACCCAACCAACATGCCAGACAATACCCAAGCTGTCCCGATGATGCCTATGGCTGCCTCGCCGGAAGTCCCAGGTGGAAGCTTAATGCAGGGTCTGACTAATCCCGATGGAATGTCTACTGTGCCTAGTGTTCCTCCAATTCCATCGGAGGTTACTCCAAGTCAGCTGCCACCTGGCCAAGGATCTACAGAACCGATTCCAGCAAATCAGGGACCTCCGAATCAGGTACCACCAAATCAGGGACCACCCAATCACGTACCACCCAATCAGGGACCTTCCAACCAACGACCTCCGAATCATGTTCCACCCAATCAGGGACTTCCAAATCAGGGTCCACCCAGTCAGGGACTTCCAAATCAGGGACCACCAAATCAGGGGCCTCCGAATCAGGTACCACCCAATCAGGGACCTCCGAATCAGGGACCACCGAATCAGGGTCCACCCAGTCAGGGACTTCCAAATCAGGGACCACCAAATCAAGGACCTCCGAATCAGGGTCCACCCAATCAAGGACCTCCAAATCAGGGTCCACCCAATCAGGGACCTCCCAACCAAGGACCTCCAAATCAGGGACCTCAAAATCTAGGACCACCAAATCAAGGACCATCAAACCAGGGACCACCAAATCAGGGACCTCCGATTCAGGGACCTCCAAATCAGGGACCTCCGAATCAGGGACCTCCCAACCAACGACCTCCCAACCAAGAACCTCCAAATCAGGGACCTCAAAATCAAGGACCACCCAATCAGGGACCTCCGAATCAGGTACCACCCAATCAGGGACCACCAAATCAAGGACCTCAAAATCAGGGACCTCCCAACCAAGGCCCTCCTTTCCAGCAAGCTCCAGCAAATCAGATACCTCCGAATCAAGGACCCCCGGGCCAGTTTCCGCCCAATCAAGGTCCTCCTGAACAAAAGCCCCCGAATCAAGGGCCTCCAGTCAGCCAAGTACCTTCAGGTCAATTTCCACCAAATCAGGGTCCTCCCAACCAAGGGCCTCCTCAAGGACAGTTTCCACCAAATCAGGGTCCTCCTAACCAAGGGCCTCCTCAAGGACAGTTTCCACCAAATCAAGGTATCGCAGGTCAACCCAACCAAGTCCCCGGTCAGATGTTACCACAAAATCAAGGCTCAGATTCTTCTTCACAATTTCCCCAAAGTCCTCAAAATGCAGGCCAGATTTCACCCCAGCGTCCTCCTAACAACCCCAACCTAATGCAATTTCCTCCAGGCCAAGGACCACCTCCATCCTTAAGTCAAAATCCTCCCGGAGCGTTTCCTCCTAATCCATCCAGTCCTGGTGGCTCACCAGCCTCACCAGCAACACCTCCTTCTGCATCAGGCTTGCTTCCTCCAAATAATCAACTACAGCCGGGACAATCTTCTTTAACTCAAGGCCCCCCATTCGGACCCCCACCGCAGAATACCAACGGACCTGGAGGACTCATTCAGAATCCACCCAATCCCCTTCAACAAGCACCGAACAACCAGTTCCCTCCACCTCCCGGGAGCCCACAATTCCCACAACAGCCCAATCCAACTTTTCCACAGAGTCCTCCCAATTTGGGGATCCAAGGACCACCACCTCAACTTTCTCCTCCTGCATCTCCACCTTTCCAAAGACCCAATGAACCACCCCGTCCTCCTCCAGCAGCACTTAACATCCAACGGATTTCACGAGACTTTCGCTCGCCTTTTTTCTCTTCCTCTAAATCGAGTCCTTACTTCAGCCATCAGCCCTTAAAGGTCCTCAGCTTCGATCTTCCCAAGAAGAAGAGCACAAAGAAACGATCAACAGACCTCCGTTCTCGTTCTTCCAGTGGAAACAACACTTCTAATGAGACCACTAAAACTGGAAATAATCCTCATAAGTCTGTGAACCATTTGTCAATGTTTTACAGCAAAATTCCTTCTCATTATTTAGGAAACAACAGCAGTGTATCGTCATTATGGTCGTCTGGGAAGTCATTTACGATTCCAATTGGCCCTTCAGCATCCACTGAGCATCAGAAATTGAAGAACTATAAAACAAAATTGATACAGATTTCGCAAGACAAAACGGAAAGATTCCCAAGTTTGTACAGAGTTTATTCTATTTTGCATGGAAATTAATGATAATATTTTATCTTTATGAATTAAGCAGCCAGTTAAAGTCTGCTTGGATTGTGTAAATCTCTCTAATCTGTACTGAATAAACGTAACAAAATATACAATTTGCGCACTTGACTCTTTGCTCACAGGTTAAACGCATGGATGGATTATAATACTTAGCAAACAATATTTATGACCAGACTGCATTCTGCACTTCCCTGCACAGGAATGGTAAATCTTAACTACTGATGTTACTTTCCACTGCATTATTCCACTTATAACTAGTTCTATAATCTATATAATCTTTCATTAATCAATCTTCAGTGTCATATTCATATTATTCCGATTTTTAATTGTACCGCAAATATGTTGGCTAAGCACTCAAGCTCAAGCGTTAGGCGATGTATTTACAAGTTTTACAGCCAAGTGAACCAAGATCCGATTTTCATAATTTAATTGCTAATTATTATCGTAATTATTAAATAAATACTGTGGAACATAAAGGATTTACAGGTGGCCTAGACTTAGGCATTTAGGTTAGTTGTCTCAGTTTTCTTTGCGAACAGGAGATCAAACGGAGAAATTGCATGCGCAGGATTCTTGGCATCTCACGCAGAACTTGCTTGTAGCTCGTTCAGAAATCAACTATTGTATGATAGTCTAATGTTGGATGAATTCTGTAATTTTATACAGTACAATTCCAATCACTAATATTTTATTCAGATTCAACGAGGACATATTTTATTATGAGAGTTAGGCTTCGTGACTGCTGAATCGTGATTATCAAATTCGTTTTCAAACTCTTTCCAGATTTCTTTGTTGCAAACACTTGTTTGCTATTTTATGTAGTATGCCAACCCTACTCTTGAACTTGTCGAGTGAATTATCAGATGTAATAGTAATTGTTATTATTATAATGTATTCCTGACTATTATAATATCAATTGCAATTCGCGAATTTGCGGCACACACGTAATGGCTAATCAACAAATGTTCCAACTTCCAACTAGCAATTTGAATAAGCACAACAACGAGTGACGACATATAGGTTCTGATTACTGATTGAGATGTATGAAGCTCAAAAAACATTTTTTAGCTCTTTTATACTAAACAATACTACTGTGCTGTAGTACCAGAAAGTGAATAAAAGGTCACAGAATCTTCAGAAGGTCTGAGCTTCTCCAGTGACTTTGCCACGCGTAACACGTAGTTTATGTCGTGTGATAATGATAACATTTCGGAATTAACCTGTTTATCTCTACAATTAGAGCCCTTAAAATTGATAGACAGCTTTATTACAATAAACAGCTCAAGTTAACGTTCCATTCCTGATAATTTCAGTCATGGAGAACCATAATCCAACACTCAAGGCAGGCAAAGGTGAAAAAGATTCACCATCTTCCATGTTTCCTCAACTTCTCGCTACTCTAGCAGGTATAATTTAATTTAAAAATCAAGCTTAGGAGTACCATTGTGGCAAAAATTGCAAAGTGTCTGTACTTTTTAGTGACACTGAGTGCTTTCGGAATGGGCACAGTAGAGGCGTTTACTTCTCCAGGACTTCCAAGTATGGAAGAACGTGGGGATCTAGGACACTTGAGTCCTTCCATCCAAGCCAATATTGCATCCTTTGCACTCGTAAGTCTCCTTGTAACCAACTCACAACTTGTAGTTGAAACCTTAACCATGCCTTGTCAATCTACAAACAGTTTGGAGCACTTCTGTCCGGACCCCCAATTGGGTATCTGATGGAGAAAGTGGGCAGGAAAATTCTCCTTATGATTCTCGCTGTCCCTTTTGTAACTGGGTGGCTAGTGAAGGCTGCTTCGTATAATCTGATGATGATGTACGCTGGAAGGTTCCTTGTAGGTAAGCCTCTCAAACTGACACCCCACTTTATAAGATACTTACGGAGTTATGACGTGAAAAACAATTATTATAACTCGAATGTCTACTATTGCCCCAATAGGATTCTGTGCAGGAGCCGCATCACTAATTGTCCCAATTTACATTGGAGAAGTAGCTGAGGACAATGTTAGAGGAATGTTGTCCTCAGGGTTCCAGCTTATGGTACGCTATAACCATAAATTATATATTTCTGAGGGTACTTTAAGAAGAAAGAAGAAATTTCAAGCATCCACTTTGTACGCAGGTCACAATCGGAAATCTTTTCGGGTACATCTTAGGAACCTTCGTTAATTGGCAAGTACTTGCAGCCGTTTGTGGAGTGTTTCCTCTCATTGGCCTCATCCTTATGGTTTGGGTTCCTCGGTCTCCAAGATTTCTCCTTAGCAAAGGAAAGCATGTTGAAGCTTCTGCATCCCTGCTGTGGCTTCGAGGAGCTAGCAACTTGGAGGAAATAGAAACAGAACTCAAATCTGTAAGCTTTACTTTAAATCTTTCGAATTTCTACAATAACTTCTAAACATTATTTATTATCTGTACCTAAACACAAACCTCACTTCACCCTCTTTCAGATGGAAGCCACCTCTTCCTCGTCTCCTGAAGACGGAATCAAAATAAAAGACGTCTTTAAGTCACAAACCATCAAGCCTATGATGATCTCACTACTGTTACTTATGTTCCAGCAACTTACTGGAATCGAAGCAGTGTTGATGTACACTGTCACTATTTTTGAAGAAGCTGGATCCACTTGGGATCCAAATGTATGTACAATTATGGTAGGATCTTTGCAAGTCATTGCCACATTTTGCTCCGCTGCTCTTGTCGACAAAGCCGGGCGGAGAAAACTATTAATTCTATCCGAGATAGGGACTACAACATCTATGTTAACTTTAGCAATATTTTTCTACTTTAAGGAACTAGACCCTTCCCTTGCTACTCGCATGGGGTGGATCCCACTTTTAAGCTTAGGTTCGTTTATTGTGTTCTTTTCCATTGGAATCGGTCCAGTACCTTTCCTAATGCTAGCAGAACTAAATACTTCTAAAATGATCGGAGTCGCATCTGCAGTTGCTACCAGTGTTAACTGGACATTTGCATATCTAGTGACTTTAGTTTTTATGCTACTAGAAGAGCGGTATGGAATGCACGTGTGCTTTGCAATATTTACTGTATGCTCATTCGTAGGAGTCATATTCTCCTGTGTGTGTGTTCCAGAAACTAAAGGTAAAAGTATGGAAGAAATACAAAGATATTTTTTAAAGTCATCCAGTGAAAAGGTCGAATCAAAAGAACCTCCAGTTTAAACAATAAGCGAATAATTTTATAGTTGACTTATATTTTTCACGATCAACCTTCTAGTCAATAGTAAAACTTTATAATTGACTGATTGATTGATTTATTTGGGCTCGCTCTTAAACGCCAAGCCTATGGAGCTTACTTAGAAATTTTTACAATAAATAATTGATACTATTATTATTAATATTATTAGAAGTTACGTATATATAGATTACATGCATAAATGAGTCTACTATTTTCACACTTACATAGCGTGTAAAACTTTATAATAAGAGAATCATGATAAGCATAATTATAATTGAATTGATAGAAGAAATAAAATGAAGAACTTATTCAAAGAAGTAGTTTATTGAACTTCTTGGCAACACAAACTTTGTGGAAAGTGAATATTGGGTGATGATTTTTATCTAAGTCAAAGGATTTTTATCCTCACAGACTGGTTAATTCCTAAATCTGCTTAAATATGGAAAGAGTTGCACCTGATGCGCGTTTGTCACACTCATCTTCAGGCAATCAAAAACTGCCTGCCACGTCCGAAACTTACCTAATTCTTCCAACAAAACTGATATCAGATCCAGCGTCATCTGACATAGAATGTGCATCTTTCAGACTTGTCTACATCGAAAACTTGGTAAAATGGCTGAATACTTTCGAAGACTTGGTTGCAAACAAACTAATCACTAGTTTAGCGGTCCTTATTTCCCCGCTGGTGTCAAACAAATCTACGTACGATGAGATTGGAATAGAGGCACCCAAATCCTTTGGGTACATCGAAGGTCTCTCCTTGATCCTACGTCAATTATTTGAAGACATTCGTGTCAACCTGAGCAGCATTTCTGAAGAACCCGAGCCAATAAACCACAAGCTGTTCTCTTTACTTGACAAGATAGACGACCTAGTCACAAAACTCCATTCCACAGCTGCCAAAGTAGATCCAAAATTGCAAAAAATGCTTCAATTAATTTATCGATATAAACGGAAGCTTCCAAACGACATGAGTTTCTTAGACTCCGAAATCCGGGAACTGAAAGACAAATCTAATGAGTCGGAAATAACTCTCTCTATCTGGAAATCCTGGACAAAGAAACCATTTATAGTGGATCTTCCTCACAACCTTGAAATTCAATGGGACTCAATCAGACCGCAAGAGATTCTCATTCACGATATATCATCAGATGAATCATCTCCAAATTTAACCCTGCCGTCCAGAACCCAAGTAGAGCTTCTGCATCATTTACTACAACTGATTTTCAACAGAGCTGAAGAGACCTTCTCGCAGTTAGCAAATATAGAAGAGAATGTTAAGCTCAGCGGAAACATCTTGAAGACAGCCTATCGCCAAATCCACGAGGATGAGAAAGACTGCACAATATCGCCATCGACTTACTATGTCATCATCAGATACTTTGAAAATTACACTAAGATCTCAGTAACTTGCTTTAAATCGATTTCTTCTAACATCGGTGTCATCAAGTCCCTCGTATCCTTTGGAAGAAAATGTTTGCAAGTCAATTCTTCAACAACTCCCCATGCATCAATGAGTCACTATCCCCGAAATGCACAGCTTAACATTCCGATTACAGTCTCAGATGAATTATACAGTTTGATTTCAAACGATGGCTCCTCCGAAGATTCACTAACTACTCTTCCGTACGGCACTCTAGTTCCCCTCAAATCTCCCAACAATTCCAAGACCTTCGTCACCTTATGGTTCAGCAAAGCTCTACGAAAGTTATCGCGAAGGAAGGCAATCAACAGACCCGTAAGCGACTCAGGATGGATGTTGGCGAAAAGAAAAGAATTAAAGTCTATCACTAACAAATCCTTTTCTAATTTCATTCCCCCAGAAGAAAACTTCCTCCAACTGTGTCAACTGTCACTCTTAATTGACGAAGTCTTCTCAATCCTCACCATAACCTTAGGAATTCTAAAGAAACCTAACTCATCTTTAAACGAAGGAACCGTAGTAGACAACATCTTCGGATTAACTCTTCTACTGGCAACTACAACTGTGCATCTCCACTACTACAAAGAAATACCAACAACGGACAGACAAAATCTTCAAGAGACTTTTAAGCAAGTCGAGACTCACCTAGAAAAACTGACCAATAATGATCCTCCGTTACACGATGACATGGCAAACTCCTTGAGTAAACTAAGCAGCTTGATATCATCTTTGGAACGGTCGTTGTCTCGCACATTCGAACTTGAAGATGAAATATCTCAACCAACTTCTCAAGTGGAAACCATTGCAGACCATATTAACGATAATATACAGAGTTTTTCTGACAACATAGCGGATCACATTGCAGCAAAAAATGGGGATAGTGTGTGGGCTGCAGTCTGCGAAACGGATGTGGACGGTGGAGGTGGAATCATCTTCAAGAATCACACGTCTCATGAAGCTCACACCTATGCAAGGCTTTCAGTATTCAAACGCCTTGAAATAATTATATCTCTACTCAAGTACATTGACCACATTATTACCATCACGGAAAATAATGCAGTTACAGTAATCACACAGATTTCTCAGGTGAGAGCAAGTGTTAAGCACACAAAGGCAGGATTACAGAAGATCATTAAAAATGGAGACGTCAACAGATTAAATGTTGTGAACATTATGGTCTCACTTCAACTTTGCAAAGACATGTGTCATGTCTTAACTCAAGTTTCTGAAGATATCTTTGTCCTTTTGACTCCCGTGAGTCGTGTCATCAAAGATTTGAGATCGTATGTCAATCTCAACTTTACACTGCTCAAGATTAAGATTCCCCCCAGTCCAACAGAGATTAAGTTGAAAAAAACCAAAGAGAAAAAGTTTTCTCTACAGATGCATCACAAGGAAATGGGGAAAACTCTTATGGAAATGGAATTGACATTTAGAAAACTTTACGAGTTTCCAATCTGTGTTTGCGTACCTTTAAGGTTTGCTTGTGTTAGTGAGGAGTCCGACGAAGTGTAGCAATGAAATCCGCCTCATAGATTTCAATAAGCATTTTACAAGATTATTAACTACCTGTATATAAATTGCAATAAAAACATGCTTCTACAAAGGATATAATGCTTCAGAAACAGTCCAAAAGTTTGGGGAATACCAAGACCGAAATTCATTAGAGCTCATTAAGGGAACTCATATAAACCCTACATTCGTGAGTAATGCCCGTTTCCCGTGCACATCATTGTACTTCGTTCCACTAAATTCTTGATTCTCGATTAAAGTAAAGTAAGCAGCTTGTCTTTAATCTTCAAGATGACAATAAAAGCACACGAAGAGGTGCAGTGCATAAAACTAAAACACATTCATTACTACCGACACAACACACGTAACCCTTTCTAAACTTGTTATTAAATTGGGTGGCATAGTGGGACTAAAAATGTAGAGAGAACGGTCTCATCTTATTTTTCTTGGCCTAAGGAGTAATCATATTTTTAATTGCTTCAAAAATATTATACATCTAAGTTTTGTTTCGCATATCCATGCATGAGAACTTGAGGAGCATTTAATTAAAATAGCAGCCGGGGATTTTACCTACTGGATTTAATTGACGAGTGCAAATATACACAACATCTAACTACAATGGAACAGGTACCTTGTTAGGACTTTCGGACTGAACAACAGAAATTAATGAAGATGAAGAATGCATCATCTTAACTTCTATCTTTTACTTTGACTCAAAACGAGTCGAGGCATTACAGTTTTTACATTGGATGCATGATGGGATTTGAATGCTGAGTGTGAATAGTGAACGAAAACCCGTTTCAAAAGTAACTTAAGTCTAAGTAAGGCGAAAGTTCTTTCTCATTTAGACTCTGCTGTCCTTACAGCGAAGTTAGTGAAGTACGATAGTTTCTCACACGATATAATTGTGGACTGAGCGTTCAAAATGAGATTCGTTGAAGGAAAAGTAGGTATATTTGTGATACTCAGTTTAAGTATTCTGGCTACATATGGAAATCCTATACTCACAAGTGATTCTAACAAACTGGAACATCTCGCACGTGGTAAGTCCGTTATTCCAGTTAATTTACGAGCTAGAAGTAATAAATTAACGGGTATAGATCCAGCGGATGGAATCAACTCTGAAGAAATTATGCCAGGGAGGCACTACACGGAACAAGAGATGAGGAATATGGTTTACCTGGCCCAAGCAGAAATTATGCCGTATGCTTATTCTACCAGGAATAATCCCACTAAATTACAGTCGCAGGATCAAAAGCATCAAAGGTCTAAACGGTTCATTAATTTTGGAATGGGACGAACTCCTGAAGAACGAAGACGCTTACGGAATGAAAGAGTTCGACAGAGGAACGAGCGTCGCAGACTTCGTCAAGAAGCAAGACGCCAGCTGATTCAAAGACAGCAGCAGCTTATGAGATCTTTCTTCGGTCAAACTGATCAAACTATTAAAAGACTCAACAACTTCAATACAGTCCATCAACAACGAGTTCAAAACAACGCAGGGAACAGTATTATTCAAACCCCTCCACAGCAATTTGTTCTGACAGTTCAAGCTGTTACTGCTTCCCCAACTCCCGTTGTAAACCTTAGCACTCAAACGGCTGTCGCGGTTGGAACGCAAGCTCAAACTCAGACACAGCAAAACACAACTCCTACACAATCAAAGCCTGTTTTTGAACAAGTAGCATTGCCTAGCGGGAAGTAATGCTGTAGCGTGTGAAAATACTCAAACTTAATTTATGAGTCAATTTTATAAATTACAACAATAAACTGTACATGAAAAGTAAAATGGATGTTGTACTGCTGTTAACTCCTACTACTTGGCATCACTCAAACCCGGAATCGCAGGTTTCACTAAGCGAAATACTACTTTATCTTTTTCTTCTTCCAAGGACAAACCAATCACCAATTTATCCAGAGGCCGAAACAGAACTGATTTTATCTTAATTTCTCCATCCTGCAAATAAGAAAGGGTAATTACTTTTCTGGTAGGAATTTAGTAGTGTTCTACCTTACATTCTTCACCAGTTAGCATTTACCTTTTCATTGTATTCGTATTCCATGTCTTTGGGAAAGAAGATAAAACCTTCCATTGCATACTTAGGTACATACACTTGCAAGGCATTTCTCTTGACAAATAGAACAAATCCAGTGTGTTCTTCTTCATTTTTACCCTTGAGAGTTTTCTAAAAATCAGAAGTACAATTAAACCCTAGTATAATTAGCAAATAAAGCAAACACGCATAATAGAGAGCTTACGCTTTTGTGAATGTTGTGTGATGCTCTAGAAGCATACTGAGCCATTCTATGCCGCAAATTTATATTTTCAGCAATTCCATGCATACGTTGAGAATCCAATATACGAGGATTGGGCCTTTCTACTTCAAGAGCAATCGCTAACAGTCGATGAACCATAAGATCAGCATACCTACGAAAAAAAATTGACAGAATAACCACTATTCATTCGTAAAGAGAACTGAAAAAACTTTCGCTCTTACCTTCGGATAGGTGAAGTAAAATGGGTATAAAGCTTCGCAGCAAGACCAAAATGGGGGTACTCATCTGGAGGTGTTGTGCCAGAGCAAAAGTACAAAGCTTGCGTCATGCATCGAGTTGTCAGTACGCGAAGAATGCTCTTCAATTCCACCGGTTGATTCAACAATGATTCATTCAGAGCTTTGGAGCCCTTGTCGACAACTATTTTTATTCCATGGGCTTTTGCAGCCAGAAGTAGAGGTTCGAAATTAGATTGGGGAGGGGTCGGATGACGCCGCAACAATGAGAATTCCCGGAATGTTTCCAGAGTAAACTCAGCTACTGAACAATTAGCAAGCAACATGAATTCCTCAACCAGTGAATGCGACTCTTCGCAATCATCTTCAACTTCCCCTTCTTCATTGACTTCACTTGCAGACAGCATAAGTGCTCTAGAGAAAAATTAAAATACTATTAGTAAACGAACCGAAACCTGGAACAAAGAATCGAATGATCTTCGCGATCAGTACCCATTATCAAATCGCTTCTTTTTCAAAATCTGAGCCAACTTGCTGAGACCCTTCAATGATTCAGTGATTGGATCACCAGTCTTATTAGGAATATTCAGTCGAGCTTGAGCTTCCGCATATGTCATCGCTGCCTTAGTATTAATGATGCCTTTGTAAAATTTGGTGTCCAGGATATCTCCATTGTCACTCATTTTCCATATTACAGAAAAAACCAATTTATCCGATCCCGAGTGCAGAGAGGCCAAATTTGAACTAAGCAATGCTATAAATCAGATTATTCCCAAACAATTAATTTAAATGTTTCACATCACTGTAGTCTTCACGTAATTGAGATAGTCTTAGTCTTACGTGGTATCATGTCGATTCTTCTATCAGCAAGGTATACAGTTGTCCCTCTTTTAGATGCCTCATCATCTAGTGCTGTATTAGGTCGTACAAAGTAAGAAACATCTGCGATGTGCACACCAACTTCATACGTGCCATCGGGATTTTTAACACAGTGCAAAGCGTCATCAATGTCTGTGCACCCTGGTGGATCAACTGAGCACACAACGATGTCTCGAAAGTCTTTCCGCTGAGTATATTCGACAGGATCGATGCTCCAGGGTATTGCTGGTAGACAGGCTTCAACAGCTTTAGAGAAAGGATCGTGAGGAATTCCGTGTTCATGCAAAATAGCTTGCGTTTCTGTCTCAATAGTTCCGGCGGGTCCAAGGATTTTTATATAATGTCCCTACAATTACAAAATGAAAATATTATCAAAATATTCTAGAGGACCTCTAATGTTTTAGAACCTGAACTTACCACTGGGTGACGAGAGGATACTGGCCACTGATCAATTTGAGCAACTATTTTTTGGCCTTCGAATCTGTCCACATTTCTAGTCTCAATTCTACATTTAGGCAGTTTCTTATTATCAGGAAAGAAGAAGTGAATGGAACTCCCCACTTTGTCACTTTTACGAATTATACCACAACAAGGAAGCCACTTTCGGCGAATGATTCCAACCACCTTTCCGGTTCTTGTCTTCTGTTGAGTTTTTGCTGAACTTTCAGCAACAGCTGCTAAGATTGCTTCCTCTTCCAGTCGATCTTGCTGCTCTTGAGCATCAGCATCGGTCTCCTCCTTTTCAACAACAACTGTGTCAGATGTCAAAGGTGGTTCCTTCTCGGGCCCTTCAATAACTACCATTCCGGATGGAACAGACCATTGTTCCTCTGGTAGAATTTCAACCACTACAATGTCTCCATCAGTAGCTCGATTGACACAATCAAGTCCTTGCAGCAAAATCTCGTTATACGTGAGATCTTCTCTTCTTTTAACCCCTTTAGAGCCAGGTTTGCTTGGTTTAGACTTGGACAAATCTTCTTCGATTCTCACAAATCCTTCCAAAAAATTATAACTCCTAAAAGGGCCTTGAAAATATTTTCCTGCTTTGATTCCTTCTTGTAACAAGTTTGATTCAAGATGAGGAGGATACGTAAAATCTTGATATTTCTTCATTGATTCATCTTCACTGTATGGAATACGGCAAAGTTTGTCTTCGAGATCTTCAAATTGTTTTGTCAGTGAAGCGACATATTCTTCCCCGGTAGAAACCACTACGTCTTTCCGTAAATCTTCTGGTATCGTTTCGAGAAACTTCGGATTATCGCTGAGAATCACAATTTTTATCCCTAACGATGACAAATGATCGTTGAAGAATTTGTAACATGCCACGACCTCCCTGATGTTCCTTTCATCTGTTGTCTCGTTGGGTTTTCGAGAGATGTAGGTATCCCTGGATTAACGAATGAAAGATATGATAAAATTCTGACCACCAGCACCAGGTTTAAATCAGTAAAATCGTTATAATTAATTGAATTCACTCACTTATGATGTTCATTTAAAAAGTAGTTCCACTTCCTAGTCTTAACTCCATTCCTAACTCTCTTGTACTTCGTGACATTTCTTCGCCACACTTCTTCCATTACTACCTGCAGAAGCACCACATTCGACAGTTCTTCAAGAACATCAATCTACACAAAAGAAAATATTCATTCATTCATCACTCATTTCTAAATCTCCACATCTAAATCTGTCCATCCACATTCAGTTAACCTCACCTGTCTCAAAATAAATCCCGCATCTGGTAAAAGGTAATGTTTGAAATCAAACTTATCCGAGTAAATCGGTGGGTCCCCATCTAACTTACACGACGATCTATCATTCGCCGGGCATTTTTTACACCCTACAGCCCCACAGTGAATATCCGTCCTCAAATACTTCTCTCTTGAAATCTAAATTGAATACCAAATCAGTAAATCACACCATAATATAATAATAAACTTCCCATCACAATTCCAAACAAAACTATCACCTTCAACGGTTTCCCCTTCCGATTCTGTCGATAGAAAATAACTTCCTGCACCGGTCTCAAGTTCGTCGAAAAACTGTCCCCATCCCGGCTTTCATACGGATAATCCACTTCCATCATCTTGCCAATAATGACCCCAACCCCAACTACCAACAATAAAATTAATCAAAACCTTCCTCCCCGAAAAGTTCCAAAAAAACCCGAAAAACAACACCAATCCTACAGAATACTAAACCGCTCCGAACTTCGGACACTTCTGTGACAAAAACAAGCACATGTGAATTGTGAATCCCCAACAGTGGATTTGATTTTGGCGGGGAGGGAGAAGAGCATTGAGTGTGAAGTTTGGTACTTCCCGGTGCGTGCGTCGTCGGGAGTCGGTGGTGGCTGTCCCTCCGCCTCCTCCTCTCCTCGTCTGTCTATGCAAGCTCTCCTCTTTCTCCAATCCATATGAACACACACAGTCACAAACCTCCTTCGTCTTCACCCTTCAAAAAACATTTCCATACATCACTTCTCTTATTTTAATTACCTTCGCAATTAGCTAACTACCTTGTTAATTGCTGCCTCATCCCAAAGGCTCCTTCACCACCTACTCAATCATCCCAACGTAAGTCGGCTTTCACCTTATTTTCTCCTTTATTTACTTTGCATGAAGTGACGAATCCTTTGAATTGCTCACACAGACACGCATAAAGCCTCTCTCTGTTTCCGTTTGTTGTGCTCAGCGTACTCACGAAGTGCAGACGTGCAGTAAACTCAGGCTTTTCCAGGTAATTCACAATTATGAAACATGCTTTTCATTATATTGCATTAATTTGTGGATGTCAGAAGTATGATGAGTTTTTGTGTAATGATCATGTGAAAGGTGAAATAGGAACGAGTAAAACATTCTCTGGGAAATCTTAGATTGCAGACGGCCAACCTTGTTTTTTTGGACATGGTGAAAAATGGGGGAGGAACAGGTGGGGGTGGGTTGGATGGGGATGATACCCCGGCCAGGAAAATGTCTGGGCCTGTTACAGAACGGTTGAATTGGTTGGAGAAACGCTACTCGAAGGTACTTGTTCATCAGACGTACTTTTCTTTACTGGAGAAATGGATGCTTCATATGTTTGGTAAGATTCCTAGAATTCCATGCAATAGATTTTGTAAGGCTTAGAAATGGATTTAATGTGTAACATTTTTATTTTTAGGGGCCAATATTTTCCCTAAAGCAGGCGATCTGAGTAAAGTTGAAGACGATGCGTAAGTTTATTTTATGTGCACGTACTTTTTTGGTAAATTGTTATGATGAGTCCGGGGACTAATTAATGTATATTTTTTGTAAACTTGTGATCGGGATTCTTGCAGAATGGTAGAGAATAATCCATTTTGTAAGTTGTGCACTTAATCTTTTTTATTTTCATTATGAACTAGAATTTTGTGATAAGTGTATGTGTGCTCTTGTTGTAGATGAGTTGCATGTGTTACATCGCAAAGTAGCAGCGTTGGAGGAAAAAGTAGCAAGTTTGGAGGCAGCAAATGCAGGCCCATCTGCAAAAATAAGCAGTCGGTTCAAGAATGTTCCACCTCCAATTGTACAAATAAAACGACCATATCAACCGACTGTAAGGAGGAAAGCAGGATATCATGCTCGACTAAATAGTGAACTTCAGTCCACCGTTGTACCGAATCCTCTTCACAAAGCTGCGGGCACTAGTGTTATTGTGACTTCGACTAAAGACAAATCTCCTGCAGATGAATCTGCTACTGGAGCTGCAGATAAGGATGGTGTTGCTGAAGGAGAGAAAGGAGTAAGTGATGTCGCTGGCAAAGACGGAGAAATTAAATCAGACGAAACTGACGGCGAATTGGGACCACCCTTATTAAAGCAAGAAGTAGGAGACTCTGAGGGTTCAGATTCTGAAGTTAAACTTGAACCGCCAGGTGATGACGAGGGCACACCGTATCAGTCTCGAGAAGAATTGGATCTGGATGATTCTAACGAAGATGAAGATTACGATGAAGACTCATTAGATCGTAAGCCAACCATAAATCAAGAAGGAGTCGTAGAAGAACCAGTGATAGGGCGCAGGTCTGGTCGTGGAGTAAAACGATCTGCCAACTACGCTCTTGAAAAAGACGATGATGAACCCGTTGTAACTTACACAACGCGAGGACGGAGACACACACTTCCAAGACGGTACGCGGAATTCACAGGACATGACAACGTAGCATCCATTTTGAAAAGCCAGCAAAGGGCAGCTGCTTCTCAAGGACCGAAACTCAGAAAACAAGTTGCTGAGAAAGTGAAAACTCCTACTAAGCAGAGGACAGCTCCTGTTGCCAAACCCAGTCCTCCTAAAAAGCCCGTTGCTGATGGAACGCGCCCTGAAATAGTGTATGAACTCATCACCAAAGTTCAAAGTAAGGCGGTCGACGCAGATGGAAACGTAAGACTATCATTGTTCAAAACAGTTCCAACTCCTCTGGAGTTCTGTAATATGGCAAAAATTCATTAAATTATTTATTACAGGTTGTACTATGGGATGAATATCCAGATGTTAAAGTCAATCAGCAACAACTGATCAGTGTCATTTATCGTTCAAGTGAGTTGCTAACTTATTTATCGTTAGTTTGGGCATTTAGGATGACATCCAAGATAACTTCATGTTTTATTTCAGACGGAATGTCAACACGGTTAACTAGAAAGCTCACAACCCTCGTTTTTGAAGATCAAGTTCTTGCAAATGCGTCGCCATTTGGGACAAAATATTACTCAGAGCGACTTCCACCTGAACCATTGTTAGCGATGGTTGGTAAGTTCCCCTCTCGTAAACACGGGTCCATTTTTTGCATTAAAAGGTCACACGGATTTGAAACCATACTTATAATTTCGATTGATGCAGAATTTATTTCGGCAAGCGGTTTTGATCCAGACTACACGAAAAAGAAAATTTACATGATAGTGGGACAAGTTTGCAATGAAGCAAGAGCCGGAAGAGTTAGGAAACTTGTTCCACCACCGGAAATTAAATCAGAAGAAGTACCTTCGTCCTCTGCAGCAGCTGCAGTGGAAACACCATCCACTTCGCAATAGTTTAATTACTGCGCTGCGGCTATTAAATACAATTCCAATTTTTTTAGGATGCGTGGTAGAGACTACCAGTAAAATCAACTACAATGTTATATTATTTTGTTTTAAATTAGTTTAAAAATGTTATTCCTTTATTGCAACATTCAAAGAATAAAAAGTTAGTATCGTTGCTGTCTAGTTATGACGTGTATATTGTGTATATGTTTTAAAATTAAATTAATAAATATGGATCAACCATCCGAAAAGGGCTTTGACATCTTAGATTACAATTAATTTAAACAAGCCGTTCATGAAATCCTACCCGGAACTCCTTATGTCTCGCTCATCTGTAGCAAAATTTCAAGTATCAAGTAGGAAGCAGTGGCAAGTAGCTTTGCATCTAAACCGGCAAACAACAGATGATGGTCGGCTCACGCTTTTTCTTCTACACACGTGTGTTCCTTAACTCGTAAAATTGAAACTGACAGTTCACATTCTCACAATCAAATTATGATAGGCACAGCTTTCAAGAACGCATTGAATGGACGCCTCAGACACAGTTCCATTACTCCGATTTCATACTTGCACTTCAAAGCAGCTTACTCAACTGAACGAGGTATTAAAAATTCAGTATTATTATTTATTATTTATTATGTGACCATCAATTGTGTAACACAACTATCTTTGTCCACAGAAAAGACGGTGATTGTGGAAAAAGTAAAGTCCATCACGACAATAGGCATCAACCGGCCAGATAAGAAAAATTGTGTAGACTTAAACACAGCGAGACAGCTCGAAGCAGCTTTCAAATCTTACGAAAATGACGCTAGCAGTCCAGTTGCTGTCCTTTACGGAAAAGGAGGTTCATTTTGCGCCGGGCTTGACCTAAAAGAAGTTTCACAGTTCCCTAAGGACTTTGATTTCGTTGGAAGTCAAAATTACAATCCTAAAAATGATGTTGGGATTGGGCCAATGGTAAAGTACAGTTGTACAGTACGCTTGAAATACTACTCATTAAATAGGTTTTGATTCTTACTTGGTATTTGGTTGCTTACAGGGACCTTCGAGAAGGATATTCAAGAAACCAGTAATAGCGGCTGTATCTGGATATGCTGTGGCTGGAGGAATGGAAATAACATTAATGTGCGACATGCGGGTAGTTGAGGAGTCTGCTATCTTCGGAATTTTCTGCCGTCGATTTGGTACAACTGAAATAAATACTCTTACGATTCACGTACGATACGGAATAAGGAATCAAGTTGAAAGAACAGATTAATTGTCGGGTCAGGGGTTCCACTGATTGACGGAGGTACGATAAGACTTCCACGTTTGATTGGACTCAGTCGAGCGATGGACTTGATTCTGACAGGAAGACCTATTAAAGGAAAGGAAGCATTTGCAGTCGGCCTAGCTAATCGACTTGTTCCCAATGGAGCTTCACTGGAGAAAGCAATCGAACTGGCAAATGAAATTGCTCAGTTTCCTCAAGAATGTATGAACAGAGATCGTCTCAGTGCCAATTACGCAATGTACTCTGCCAAAGATTTTCAAGATGCGATTGAAAATGAGATGGAGCGTGGAATGGAAGTAATCCACAAAGTAAGTTTCTTATGCAGATTTACAATTATTGCACATTAAAATTCCTATGCATCTCCACAGGAATCTGTGAGTGGCGCCGGTCGATTCGTCAGTGGAATAGGAAGACACGGGTCCTTCAAAGATATATAATATTTAAAACTACATTTTATTGCAATAAACAAAACTGCCTGCTTTATGCCAATACAGCAGTATAATTCGTATTCACAATGATAAAAAATGCGACTACATTGCTGACCTCAACAACACATCTAGCTGGTGAAGTTGCGGTTCTTTATGGCCTTCCTGGTTATTCAGATCGTAAACTTGTCTATGTCCATTCCAATATGCTTCTCTTCATGAACCATTGTTATAATAGAAGCTCGAATCAGGAGTCATTTATCGTGTCGTATGGTAATGTATGCTTGTATGTTTGATACTATCTATTGTGGCATTCAAAATAGGTTAATAGGACTGGACTTATATGACACATGAGCATGATTTGATTGATTTCTTCAAGCTCTCTTTATTCCCTGATATTACTGGATTTCCGAAGTCGCAAATCCAAGCGCTTCGGATATCAGATCCCAGATCTCACGAGTCATCTTAATCGAAAAGCAGGTATTACTAACTGTAAAATACCATCAAAAGAAGTAACTTACATTTTAATTATAAACAATAAATATCGATAGTCTTCTATTGGAGCATTTACAGTCAGTAAATTCTCGTTAATACGCAAAAGTAGCTGTAAGCTGTAAACTGTAGTGGTTTGGGACAAGTATGTGTGTCATATCCTCAATGTAAGAGTTGCGAGAAGGTTACACACACAGACATTGAAGAGGAAGTGGTAACTCCTCATGGGGAAATTCTGTGACTGATGAAGAAATGTAAAACAAGAAATCCTTGTTTTTACGTTATTATGACCAGAGTGGGTCCTTCCGATCCATAAACTGCTCCGTTTCCACTAGGTTCCATTAGTTTTGGCAGATTTGTCCCCAATACCACTCACCATCTCAGATGTATCTGCAGACTAAGGCATACTTTCTGTACACGTTGAAAGGACTATCTTCATAACCTAAAGAATGCCTCATATTTCAGTTGTTATCTATGTAGCAGGTATTTTAGTGTTGAGTGTGACGTACAGTCATGCAAGTCCTATGCCCCATCACGAAGGAACGCTCCCCATCCGCAATGCAGTACAAGACTGCAGCGATGAGAAACATCATCCCAATGTTAACATCACGTCAGACAGTTTTAGTTTTTTCAGGAATGTGAACTCTACTACCAACATATTTAAAACACACACTCCAGATGTGACCCTGACGTGTTTTACAACCTATCCAGTCGAATGGGTCTTCCACGAGCTGCTTTCCGTAAGCAAAATTCCAGTGATTTACTTGCAGCCTTGAAGTACATTAACTATTATACCTTTACTCGTCAGAATGATGCAGCTGACACAATTAAAGAGAGACGAGAGTGGATAGGAAAAGGTATTCAGCGCTATGTGATAGACTTGACCTTCAAGTTGACAAGTAAAATTCATAACGTGACGTGCAGAGCGGCCACAGACGGAAAGGAGTGCAAGCAGACAACCATCAGATTCCTCAAGGGTGACACGAATGGAACGAAGACCACGACTGCCATTGTACAACGAGGATTTCCACACGGTAACATTCATTTAACTTGAGAACACGATAATTCCAACGGTATTTTCAAAAATGTGTATAAGATCTTAATATATAAAATACCATTGCAGGGCAATTGCTTGACCAGTATTACGATGCTAATGAAGGAAACAACATCAACTGCTCGATACATTTGGTGTATAACAAAGAAGATGGACGTTTTGAATGTTACGGGCAGAACAAAAACAAAACTGATCTTTTGGATCTGCAGGACTCGGATAAGTTCAAGCCTGAATTGTGCTATGACTCTTTTAGCTGTGGATTGCTTTACAACAAACCAGTAAATCTTTTGTTGTGATAATTTAGCCAGTTCGCGTTTGTTCTGCTGCAAATGAGGGTTGTCTGCATTTTTTTAAACAGATAACCGAGAAGTGCAGGAAGAAATTGAAGGATCAAAAGCACGGGTATGTTGCTGGCACGAAACAAACGCATTCTCCATTCGATTCCGAAATGCTTGCGGGGATTGTGACTTGTAAGCCAGATAACAATGTACGAGGACTTGAGGACTCGAGCACTATTTCTGCATCATCTCACTTCTTCCGCCCGCTTCCTAACCTCTGCGAAGGAGGACAGGACTCGCGAAGATCTAGAAAACGCGAACTTTGTAAGTAAGACGGTTCTTAGCTTTTGAAATCTTATTGATGATGTAATCGTATTCATCAAGACGTCGACCTGGATCCTTTGTCTCTGAGTGAGGAACAACGGTCAGAGTTTATTTCCTTCTGTGGATCTGGATTTAAAGGTGATCCGTTATACGTTGGAGATATACGTGAAGTGGCTTGCCACACATCCGTCTACCTTTTTGCTGAAGGAGTGCAGATGACGATTAAAATGAAGAACGAATCTGAGATTAATGTAACGAGTGAGTGAAAGAAAGAATTAAAAGCTATTTATTTTTATTTCGAGAATAGAACCCTTACACTGCGAATATGTAGACATCACTTTGATGAACGCGGAGAGCCCATCGAAGATAAAGAAGGATGGTTATCGCGCATATTGCGCGGATATCAACATCAGCTCTACGCAGATTTATGAAATCAAGTGCTCGGCTCCTCTCAGGAAGAGCAAGAAGTGGATACCACAGGCATTTTCTGTTCAAGTCCTTCCTCCGACTGAGTTGAAAATAGTAGGAGTCACTGCAGAGACTGTGAGAATAAAAAATGGCAGTGACGTTTCGTTGAAATGTTTAGCACATGCAGAACCGAAGCCAAATTACGAATGGAAGAATTTGGGGGCTGACTTACCACTGCCGAAAAATTGGGTTAAGGTTGACAGGGTTGATGGTGCCAGTCGACTAACCATTCCATCTCAAAATTGGTCGCAAGTCCCACCTACTGTTTTGTGCATAGCTAGCAATGGGCTAAAACTTGATCGAAAGACCTTCACATTGCAGTTAACGGAAGGATCTGATTCTAATGGAAATAGTTGGCTTGCAATAGTAATTCCTATAGCTGTGATTTTAGTGGGAGGCATCATTGGACTTCTTGTGTGGAAGATCATTCGCCAGCAAAGAAAGCTAAGGCTTCTGAGTCAAGCTGAGATAGAAGAGTTTATGAATGGAAGGCCTGATGTCCTCAATAATTCGAGGAGTAATAGCGAATACGACGTCAACTCTTACGCAATGTGTTTGCCGTACAACAGAAATTACGAAGTACTCAAGGAACAACTCGAAATTGGTGAGCATTCTCAGTACATTTATTGCGAGTTTTGTTAATCTTACTCTTCGTCTGATCTCAATTTTGAGTGTATGTTGTTTCAGATGTGAACGCAGTGATTGGAAGTGGAGCGTATGGATTGGTGCTGAAGGGAATTCTGACTAACAAGAATAGGGAAAAGATTCAAGTAGCGATAAAGACTTTGAAACCGATGGATGACATTTCTTACTTCAAAGCACTAATGTCTGAGTTGAAGATTATGGGATTCATTGGGAAGCACGATAACATTGTCAACCTTCTGGGAGCTTACACGAAGAATCTGCAGAACAGTGAGACTTTTGCGTTGATTTTAACTTGGATAGCTCAAGTAAAATTTCTTACTTTACTTTGCAGGGGAGATTTTTATTGCAATCGAGTATTGTGACAACGGATGCCTGCTAAACTACGTGCGGAGTCACAGGGGATCTTTTGTTAACCACGTTGTAAATGGAACACTCCAAGATAAGCTTACGTAAGCTAAAATTTAATCTTGATAACTTGGAATCGTTACAATAATGTAAGTGGAGATAATTGTGATTCCAGCCAAACCAGTTTTAGTTCACAGCCACAAGTGCTGAACACGGTGACTCTTTTGAGATGGTCAATGCAAATTGCAAACGGTATGGATTTCCTGTATCACAAGAAAGTTATTCATGGAGATTTGGCTGCACGCAACATTTTGCTGAGCAGAAACCTCACTGCGAAGATTGGAGACTTTGGACTTTCGAGGCAATTGTTTGAATACGCAAACTACATCAAGAAGCAACAGGTGATGAAACATTTTTTAGTTGAGACTTGAGAGTATTTTTGATAGGAGCATTTTCATTTACTGTGACTAAACTGTGCAGAGTCCCTTACCTTGGAAGTGGTTAGCCATTGAATGTCTCCAGGATATGAAATTCTCGTCCCAATCTGACGTGTGGGCTTATGGAGTCACCCTCTGGGAAGTTTTTAGTCTTGGTACGAGTTTCCCAATGTTAATATTTAAGCAGCAACCAAACAGTTTTTATAAAACATTTGGATTTCTATCATTCCATCAGGTCACTCGCCGTTCCCAGGATGTATGTACAACGAAGAATTCATAGATTCTTTAGTTGCAGGGAAAAGGCCAGTTCGACCACAATACGCGACGAAAGAATTGTAAGTTTTAGTTGAATGCAATTGGCTAATGCTATTTATCTGAGTGTATAAGCTATGTTCTCTAACAGGTACAACGTGATGAGTAAGTGCTGGGAAATCAACCCATCTGACAGACCCTCCTTCGCAGAGATTACTACATTCTTCGACAACACAATTCGCAGTGTCACTCCTGAGGTTTTTTGAGATTTCATTGAATGGGGTTTCATGAGGTCTTTGTAAAAGTATGAAATGAAATTTTAATTTGGCTTTACAGGATTACATGGACCTCGAATCAACTTCAGATACCAATCTGCTGTTGCCAATTAAAATGGAGGGACCGAGGATCAGCATCAATCCGTGAGTAATTGTAGAACTTGTCTTTGCATTTTGCTTCTTTTTCCGCACCCCAAGATAACCGATTTCCAACTATCAAACAGACCTGCTGAAGATTC
>JAQGAD010000698.1:0-30399 GCA_034696625.1 Isotomurus palustris
TCAGGTTTTAATTTGTACCACAGAACTATTTGTACGAAAACATGTTGAAAGTTGCAATTACAATCTACGTGCATGAGTTTTAGTCTACGTTCTTATACCTAAGCCAATTATGCCAGTTGTATCCATCGATCAAGGTTGCTAGACTTTTTGACGACAACAAAAAGCGTCTAGCAACCTTGTCCATCGATCACGTCATTCTCGACGAGCTCCTTGTTGTTCCATTTAGTCAGTCAAAAATTAGGAAGAAAACTGCTGACCGTTAACTTTTCCACAGTCTTTCTTTGGAGCAAGCCTAGTTTCCATGAAACCTGGACATGATAGATTTGCCTGGAACTTTTTCGTAAAAATCCTGGGATTTATTTCCAATTTACTGTAATCTTAATTCAGGGTCATAATAGGACCTGCAGACATTGGGATATTGTTAAGCAAGGGGCTTTATCATGCATGGACTGTTGTGTATTCGAAATGTTGTCTCACCTAGCCCCCATTTTGTATTATTACGGAGGTTGGAACAACTGAACACGAGCTGCTTAGCATGCCCTATGCACACAAAGGGTACTACAGTAAAATAAACAAGTTGTTGTGGTCCACCTGCTCATTCAGATAATGAAACTATGATTTTCAGCTTCCGAAAAGCGTATAGGAGACATTGTCGTAAAGAGGTTCAATCCAGATGATCATCAGATAATGTCGGACTTGCTGTTACGTAATTGCTTTACGAAAGAACCGATGGGAATCGCTTTAGGATTGAATGTTGAAAAAGAAGTGATGAATTGGTTTCCAAAATATGTGAAAATGAAGCTTGCGACGAGTCCTCCTGTGAGTACGAAAGCTGTGGATGTCAATACTGAAGAGATAGTTGCTGTCAACTTTGCCACTATCATTGATGCTAGCCAGTCTAATAGGGTGGAAATGGAGGATTTCATTAGTCCAGCTAAACAACCTGTTTTCTCCATTATGTGTAGATTCTTGAGGGAACTGAGAGATGGTGATTTGATATAAAACTGTATTAACATTTTGTATTGCTATAATTGAAATGTTGAAATACACATTTAAGTCATTAATTTTGTCTCGCAGGAATTGATGCAGCAGAACTGCTGGGACTTAAAAGTGTATCTGTAACTGTAACTCCAAAAACTCTGTTTCATGACATGATAGCTGTCGCAGAAGAACACACGAAGAAAGGTGTGGCTACAGCTTTAGTAGGTTTAACTCATGAGCTAGCGAGGAAGGTTCCAGGCTGTACAGCCTCTTGTGTGAGGCTTACAACAAATCTTTGGATATTTAAATTAGGCAGAACTTAATAACTGTGCCTTATTGCGTAAGGTTTCTACAACTTCTGAATACGGCTACAAGATTTACCTGGCGGAAGGGTATCAAGTCATCAGGGAGGTTCAATATCTGAAGTACGTAGATCCAGTGATGGACTTAATATTCAGTGGCAAGGATCAGAAAATAGGAGACCATTTATGTGCTCGTATTATGATAAGAGATTTGAAGTAGTTGAGAAAGCAACAGGCATAGGGATGTTTTTCTTCAATCAGCAATTATAAGTCTTCTTGATTCTATTATGATCATTTTATTCCGACTGAACCGAAAGCGCCTTTTTACTTGTGAAGAATTACAATCTTCATTGTACTTTGGTACTAACACGCAGCGTTCTCTAGAAAACTATAAAATCACTTCTAAGGCTAAGGTGAATCCTGTGTTATCTAATTCTGTAAATACTTGAATAATTATACTTTTATCTAAATTGGCTGATTAAAGGACGTTGGTGAGTCAGTCGACAAGTCTGGTACTAAATGTAATGTCGTGTGTATGGTTCGATTGGTAGGTTAACAGTTTTGTAGGTTGCGTAAGATGTTCAGGTTTTGATTTGTACGAAAACATGTTGAAAGTTCCAATCTACGTTCATAAGTTTTAGTCTTCTATACAATAATAGTTTTCACATTATGTCAGGTAGTATGTTTCGCGTGAGAGATCAAACAGGTGTAGGAACAAACCCACTAATCATATTATTTGAATCGCCTTTTCCATTGGTGTAGATGTTGGTAGATTTGTTATTGATATGTACACTGACATCTGAGGAGGAAGTAGTTCCACTTTGGTCAAGATGGATGACCGAGTCCTTGTGGGAATCCATCGCTTGGAGCTCCGTCTGCGAAAAGTATTCAACAAAGACAGTCGCGTAAACATCTCCCAGAAGGTTGTTTGTTGTTCGAATTCGGTCGACTAGCCAATCCACTGCGAATAGAAGTCCAATGTCAGTCGTTGGAACACCAATTGCATTCAGAACTATGAACATCAAGGCCAATGCTGCACTTGGAACACTTGCTGACGCTATGCTGACAGCAGTTGAAGCGATTCTGTAACAGCAACAATTATTAGTTTATCACTATTTTTATTACCAATTGTGGAATTACTGGTACGCTTTAATGGTATTAATTATTCATTTTGACTTGGCTTACGCAACAGTAACAAGGCCCCCAAATCCAAGAGCAAATCCATTCATCTGTGCAATAAATATGGAAGCAATTGCAACAAACATAGCAGTTCCATCTTTGTTAACAGTTGCACCAATTGGAAGGACGAATTGAGCTATCCTTGAATCTATTTTGAGGTTCTCCATGCACCTGAATGAAACTGGAAGTGCCACAGCACTAAACAGACAAAGCAGATTATGGTTCATGGCTAGTAAATCGTTATTTACTGTATTTTGCAATCATCATTGAGTGGAATTGCCGAACAAATAAATCCTTGTATATATTTTTATCTCACGTTGACGCAGTAGTGAAAGCGGTGACATTAGCAGGAAACACTCCCCAATAGAACTTCAAAGGATTTTTTCTTGTGATGATGAAGTAAATAAGTTGAAGAACGATAAGTTGATATATTAATACACCAGAGAGGACGGTAGCCACAAACATTCCAAGTTGAGCTACAACAGTCGCAATGTTGGCAACACTCATTATCTTGCTGCATATTAAACTGGCGACCCCAAAAGGTGTTATCCTGTGTGACATGGCAAATATAACAGAACATGACATGTAATACCTTTTCGACCAAGTCTATACAAAATCCGTCTATTTTATATAAATCGTACAGCATGACTCCTTTGACTATTGACATGATGACATCGTCAATCACCCTAAAAGCTTCGATTACAGGTTTGGCTCGTACTCCTTTAGTTCCAAGCACCGTTCCAAATACCAAGGCGAATGTAATGATTCCGAGTGTGTTGGTTCCATCCCTGTATGTACGATTTATATTATTAGAATTAGCAAAGCTCATCTGCTAAATTACTTAATGCGTGCACTTAATTTATATTTTACAAATGAATCGCAGCATAAAATACAAACGCTCCTCCACGTGCACTTTTAAAAGAATCTTTGCCAACAAGGATCATTCGTTATGTTGTATTAAAAATCAAACTGACAGAAGTTGTGAGCTGTGCCAGAGGAACTTGCATTGACGCTGACGACTGACGCCACATACCTTAAAGCCACTTTACGAATGAACTCGGTTGGTGCATCAGATGAATCTGTAGCCTCGGAGCCAAATGGAGCAACTGCCTCATAGTATGTTTGCGTCTGTCATATTTCAAAACATGTCGTTTTTAGAAAGGTGAGAGACTATACAAAAAAGACGTGAAAGAGAGTTCCACAGCCTAAATATTCTGACTACGCATCCCATTGTCTGTCTTGAGATGTATGCCAGTAAGCTGAGATGTCAAGAATAAAGGAGGAGGTGTCTTGCATAAAAGAGAATGAGATCTGAGACTAACCTGTTGGAACATTGCCGCAAAGATGTTGTTGGGAATGATGTTCCTGAATAGAAATAAGTTTCACATGATTAATTATAAGGAGGAATTCAGATGGATGAATAATATTAAACGAGATGCAAGATCATCTGGTGTGCAGAACGAAGTTAAGGATTTTCAGGGTTAGGTGATGTTCCAAGGAATAATATCGTCAGATCACATGTGTGTGCCTTTTTTAGCTTGAATACCTTCCAAGATCGAGAAAGTTGTCGAGTAAGGTGTTTTTTCGTTCGTCGAGTTTCAGCTCTGACACCAATTGTCCACGAATAGACGGATCCCCTGGGTGGATGGCTACGACAAGGATAACGCCAAGGATGGCGTTGAACAAGGATGTTGTAACGAAATAGGCCATTGTTCGGAGAGCTATTTTGCCGTTCATTTTGGCGTCCAGGCTTGCAGATCCTGACATTCCATAAGATGTGTGTATATAGTGAATTCTTACTTAGTTAGTACAAGGGATGCATTATTTTATATTGAATGACTGACCGACGATAAGACTTGAAATGATCAAAGGTAATATGCAGCATTGCAGTGATCGCGTGAATAGCTCCCCAGGATACGATATCAATTGCTGCCAAGAGTCAGACAGATTTAAAGGACGGAGGAGGAATCCTGTGAAAGGAATTCGCTCCATGATGAGAAGTGCCAATTAAAATGTTTCAAAAACTCTGTAGTATATTTTTGTATTCGTAGGTCGTTTCTGTTTCTGCATTCGATGCATGTTTAAAGAAAGGAAGCTACGTAATCTTTTACTAACCCAAAACTACTCCAAAGACTACTCCCAGAATAGTACTAAGGAGTAGGAGATTCTCCGCCATCCATACGCGACAAGCCAGCTTCATCGTCCAAGTAATACTCTCGGTAACGACCAGGAATAAATATTTGCTGAGGAATCGTTCCTTCCTTAATTAACACAGTTGGTGAAGGTGAAGCAGCAGCCTTAGTGAAGACTTTGAAGAGACACGAGGTCCGCGCAATCCTGACTAATTGTTTTAACTGCGCCGTCTTGGCAGTTAAGGTGTTGATTGGTGTTCACCAGAAACTAATACAATTGATTCGATGTGTTTCTCTTAGCTTGATTGATATTGATATATAGTTAGGTTAACACAGTACTGTTATAATGCCAAGGGGAAGGTGTTCAATCCTTCACTCCACTTCGATTAGTCTGAGCTCAATACTGTTTCAACAGCTACTATTCGTATAAGTTGTAGTGTACACACGTACGGGCGAAAAGTTACTTTCTGGGTCTGGAAATGATACAAGATTAAGATAAAAAGTACCTATTTGCATTCATCAATTGAATATTGGATTTCTGATAGATCAACTAGTTTATATGGTGTCATCATCAAATACCACATATTCGTATTCGTACTCACAATCTGGTGTCTAGTCCAGCTTTAGCGAAGATAGCTATCAATGCGTCCCAATCATTCGGAGAACAAGGCTACAAGTGAGTGATGAATATGACAGGCGTTTATGTAAGAAAGTGTGTGCCTGGGTTTGAGATAGAATGATAGTAAATTGTGCATAACCTCTCTTGACGTTTGTCTCAATGAGTTCTTTCAGTTTGGTGAAGAATGAATTTATTGTCCTACTATGAACGATTTAATCTTTTCATCACTCTTCTGTAGGAAATTGGACGGATCAAAGGTGACATTTGTTTGGGCAAATTAAACTTGACAGTGGCCTAGCCTAACTTTACGCATTGTGTGTATTTGGAACTAGAATCTGGAATCTAGATTGATCTTGATCTTATGATGAAAGTTCATTGTCTTGTGCTTCTAAAAGTTCTAAACATTGACGTCTGATGCCATGCATGCAGTGACGAATATGGGTGCAACGATGAAAGTTCAAGTAATAAGTCTAGCACAGTAGAAAGGAGTATGATTGATACAGAAGAAGAAAGGCCTCTTACGCTTTTTCCTCAATCCACGATATCACTAACCTTGAACGTCTCCCATAAAATTGAATTATCCTAACAACATTCCTAATCTAAGAAGAAGAAACATAGAACGTCAAGATTTCTTATCTTTGGGAAATTAGATCAAGGCACATTACTCGAGTGACCATGTTTTTTGCGAACGGACAAATTGAGTTATCTCGCAATTCGTCACGTCTGCATTCAGAGTGTGTAAGAAAAGTACTAATTATATGTAGTGATTACTGATAAACAGACTTTCTCTTAATGTATTGATCCTGTCAAACTGCAAAATATTCTTGAAAGAAGACGGACAAACTTCAAAGATTGTAAATGCTTACTTACTACTTCCAGAGTTCAACAGAGAGTCTGTATGATTGTGTAGAAACTTTCTTCTTAAATTCAGTTGCGATTGCGAGAGGATTGTGCTTACTCGCCGATTGCACCATATAAACTGCACTCCATCAACCAAAGAGAAGGTCTGACAGAAAACTACGATGCAAAACACATATAAACGAGTGATGGGATGAATGGGACGATTTAAGTTAGAAGTATCAGCATTATGTGACAGCAATGAAAGCAGTTCTCGAACGAGTACGCTTTCCCTACTGCATATACTGTCATAGTTGTGTCTTGACATAATAATGGCAAATGGCAATAGCAATATACTACTGAAGAATGGCGATGTACGTCTAAAGGTTGGCTATTCGAGCTTGCATTTCATCTGAAGCTCCGAACTCCGAATGCTCCAAAACTCCGGAACAACAACTGGTGACGATGACGAATCGAAAGTTCTTGTTCACATCCATAATGCTAAATGTTAAATGAGACTTTTGGCTAAGACTTCCCACTAAGCCACAAGCTAGCCTTCCCAAGTTAAATGTATATGGTGTAGTTGAGTATTCTACATAGTTTGCCAAGTAGAAGTCATTTAATTTCTATAATCCAGAACTAATGTCTTTAATTGTCTAAGACTACATCGCACACATGCATGCTGTCAGGAATTCGTAGACGTGTGAATATTTACCATCGTCACCTCTATAAAATAACTTTTATAATCCATAAAAATGCATGCAACATTTTTTGACGCAAGTTAGCGAAAAGGTAAGATCCTAAAAGCTCCTCTATTCTGCAGACAGAAGACAGCACTCTTTTGTACACTTGGTTTTGAAAAGCACACTTCAAGAATATATTGAAATATTCATACATATACGAATATTGCGATAATCGATTGGTAAACCACTGAATGGGCGAATCGCCAAAAGAACTGAATATTGTAGATGTGTGTACATTTCTGACACGGATAGACGCATATAATCTCTCGTTTGTGTAACATTTAGTAATAGTACTAAAAATAACCCGTAAAAGTGTGATGCTCATGAGAGGGTTCCTATATTAGAAGTGTAACTTAATGCTGGTTTACGTATCATCTTCAGTTGTTTCTGTAATGCTCATGCAGTCTTAAAGTTCATTCTTGTGTTTCCTCACCCTCACACTTTTATATCTTGCACAGTTTAATCCTTTAATCTCCTATTTCATTAAAGTTCACTAGCCTACACGAGCAAATGCTGACAGTTTTAATGAGTTCTATTTTGTACTATTGTATGATCATGACATGACTCCGCCTGAACCAGTAAGTCACCACATGCAAATCAAAGTTCACACGATTGAAGCCTTGGGAAGAAAATGATTATTAAAGGACACAAATACGATTCAGTCAGTGAAAACTTATTACTTCCTCTCAATAACCCAGTACCCAGTTAATATTGTCTTCCAAGACACACCACTTGTTTTATGTTTCTCTACGTGTGTATTATAATTGTCTTCACACACGTAAAGTCGAAAAAATTGGATTTGTCAATTGTCAGTAGTGGTCAGTTAGGAATTAATAGATTTACTAAAAACTGTCATCCAGAAGCTGAGGAACAAGCAAGTATTTAAAATTTTTAGCGTGAAAAGGGCTAACTAGTCGGAGGCTTATCAAATTCCCGAATAATGAACTTCCTAAATAATGAGTATTAAACTTTTTGTCTTGACTCTTCCTTGAAGCCTGATTAAATGTTTATCTTCTCCTCTGTTCTTCTTTTCTTCTTCTTCTCGTGTCGATTTGTATGTGTTACAAGATAACTTTCATCCACACATATTCTTTGCTCCGATAAGCTTGTCCTTATCGTAAGCCATTTTTGAAGCAATAAAACAATGAATAATAAATATATGCGGGTTTCAAATTGAATTCTCCATGCATCCAGAATAATTTATGAACAGGCCATGATAAAAAATCCAAATAAGTCATAAATTAAATCTGAGGAAATCTCTCTTGTAATTTCCATAAAACTTCGAAGCTGGATGTGATAGACAAGGTTTTTCTCAGAAACATACAAGCATCAACATTGTGGAGGCAGCTGCAGGGATTGTTTATAGCGCGTGTTGTGAAATTCATTCCTTTGAAGGCGGATCGTGATTGGAGATCCATGTGTCTGACTCTCTGTCTTCCCTTGGCTAAATAGTCTTCCCTTTGTAGTATTTTTAGTTTTTACTCACTCTTTGTTGAGTGTCGGATTGTCGAAAATTCTTAGAAATCGATAACTCTGTTTGGTACGTCTGCTAGTGTTAGTGGTTCAGTTAGATATCGCATGACCCACTCACGATTCAAAGACCATAACGATAAAATACTTTTTAATGTATTTTCGTATTTCCCATGAAGCGTTTGCATGCAATCAGTGGGTCAGTGGGACGAGTGATTTGTTTATATTTTTATCAATTATTGATTTCGAAATTTGGTTATCATAGGGGTAAAGGGGCCCAGGGGGACTATTGTTATGTCACGACAGGTCTGTCATCCTTGCAGGTTCAAGACAAGTTCGGTTGAGGAATGGTATGTTCATCTGCGTTCACCTGAACACCAGATATTTGCAGCTGAGAGATTTCCTCCATCCGGAAAACATGCCAGGTTTTCTACTCGTGCCTTATTTCAAGCCTTGATTTCGAATGTGATTGTAATAATTATGGATTTTCTGGTTGGGATTTTGCAGAACTGTGGTTGGATCGGAGTGGAACCTCAACGCGTCGCTCGCAACATCTCCAGAGGAGATCATGAAACTCTTTGAAGGCTATGGAACGATAGAAGACATCTACTTTCGAAGGCTGGGAGGAGAGTTTCCTAATATTATTACTGCAGTTCAAGTACTACTGGAAGAAAGGTAGACACTTGAAACTTCAAAATAATGGGTTTCTGGTGGTTAGGTTAGGAATTGTATGATTTTGTGTTTTTTTGCAGAAAAGAAGCTGAAAAGTTTGTTGAAAAGTGGTTTAGTTCCACAGGGAAAGATAACCTTAAAAACGGGTTGAAAGAAGCTGGTTCTGCTGTATTTGAAATTTTGGAGAAGATGAACTGGAGAGCTTGTAAGTGAATTCTTGGTTTTGTATCATTGTTATTTGAATTGTATGTTTGTAAAAAAGGGTAGCAAAGTTTTGGTCAGTACTCTTGGGGTCATTTTGTTTTTCTAGGGTGCCGAGATATCTCATTGATTGAGAAAACGTGGAGGACCGAATTAAAACACGATATCTTGCTCGCGAAGGTGTCAGGAGTTCCACCAAATCAACAGTTGGAAGTGTTCATAAAGGAGCTTAGTTTGTCTGAAGATGACAAGGAGCTGAGGATCCGTACACTTGAGAATTTATATAAATTTATCCGAAAGCGATTTCCCTCTTGCCAGCTTCATCCGTTCGGATCCTATTTGACTGGACTGAGTTCTCCCGACAGTGATATTGACGTATTTATTGACGTTTCTAGAGATATGGATCGCTTCCGTAATAATCAAGTTTATTTTTCAATATAACCGTTTCTGAATCAAACTGACCATTTGTGCTGATGAGAATCTACATTTGTTAGCGTGCTCATTGGAAGATGCCATGGAACATCTGTACAATGAATTTATGAGGGTGCCCAGCAGTGATAGAGGCAAGAAACAATTTAAAGATGTTTTCTACATAAGGAACGCTCGTGTTCCTATTATCAGAGTGGTAGACAGAGTGACAAATATCCAGCTCGACTTGTCGTTCAACACTGGGATCTCCTTGAACAACAGCAAGTTGATCAAGTTCTATTTAGATTTTAATCCACTGGTGAAACCTCTCATGATGCTGATACGATATTGGGCAAATTACTACGGACTAGTCGATAGTAGTAAGATAAAGAGCTACGGACTTAATCTGATGACAATAGTGTTCTTCAATCAGCTACAGGTGCTTCCACGTATCGCTTATCTGCAGAAATTTTGTGAAGCTAAACTTGTGGAAATAGATGGGTACAGGTATAACGTAGCATTTTGTGAGGATACAGAATTAGTCAAGCAATCTCTCAGTGAGTTCCAATCGGATGTAGCTAATATTGCCGTTGACTTGAGTTCAATTCTAACGTTGGCAGCAAAGTTCTTTTCTCTATATGGCTGCGAAAATTTTGAGGAGAACTTCATTTGCGCCTTCCAAGGATCAATTGTAAGGAAGTCTCTCCTAACTGAGGAAAAATTCGTAGAATATCTCGGGACCGAAGTGGACACCTCAAAACTGGGCTCCGGATCACTTACAATTCAGGATCCTTTTGTTTTACATATAAACGGTACATTCGTGTTATTTGTATTGCTATGATTGTGTTAAGTCTTTCCAAACTTTAACATTGTCATCTATGCTTTGTAGTGAACTGTCCTGGCAGAACTATTGTGGTTCGGTTTCAGGAGTTGTGTAACAAAGCCAGCTCTGTTTTGCGTGAAAAGTTACAAGGCCCTGATCAAAAGTTGAATCTATCTGATATATTCGTAGATGACTGATGCGTATACCAGAACTACTGATCTCAATTCAAAATGTAGTATCAAATGAAATTGCCTAGTGTTTAAATCACACTAATGAGGTAACTTTACTTAACTAATACTTACAATATACTATTTTACCTTGAAACAGTATTAGATAAAAATATGACAAATGAAGTTTTTATGTGAACTTTGTGTATAATACTTGGCTATTTTTATAATGTTTTTACCTTTGATGTTTGATACAAAATGTTAAAAATTTGTTGACTACTTATTAAATATTATTTATATGAATCTTTCACCGTTAGCGTGTATACATTTTTCTAACCTTACAGGAAATTCACTTATAGCTTCGACTAGAATGTTTTGATCTGTTTCATAGATTTGATGGATCAAACTTCGCCTGAATTTATCTTTAGAATTTAACTGTTCAGGAAGAAAATTAGCCTCGAGTTGAACTTTGAGGTGGTTCCACAAAAAGTAGTCGAGTGGGGTCAAGTCTTGAGATTTTGGGGGCCATGCAATAGGGCATGCGTAAGATATCAGTCGGCTGCCAAATTCTTTTTTGAGGTATTCTAGAACTTGCTTGCTTCTATGAGGTGGAGCACCGTCTTGTTGGAACCACCAGTGTCCTAAAGGAGGGTCGCCCAAGCGTTGGATTTGGGGAATTAGATACGTTTGCAACATTTTTAAGTATGTCCGATCTATAACACCACGACCAAACAATCAAGATTTTGTAAGACTCGATACAAATTCAATTAATATTTTGGAGCAATACTTACCAGTAACATGTGAATTAAAGAAGTAGGGCCCTACAATTTGCCTTGAAGTCATTCCACACCAAACTATTTGAGGAATAGGAGCAGATTCGTGAATTTTTCTATCCATCTTTTTATTAGTATCTCCTTCTTTGCTGAGATATTTTGAATGCTTATCTTTGTCGAAAATTCGAAAGTTGCCTTCATCCGAAAATATTATTGATTGTAATGCTGAAGGCTCTAAGCGTAACAGCTCAAGCATACGTGAAGCGAATTCAACTCTTCTGAGGCAGTCTTTAGGACTCAACAGTGGAAGACCATTATCGTCTGAATTGGAGAATTTTCGCACGTTTTTCTGCGACTTCTGTATCAATAAGTTGGGCTTGGCAATTATTTCATCTGGAGAAATGGAGAGATTATTTTTCTGTGCTTTCTTTATTCTAGACTTGGAAGACTTCTGTTCTAGTGGTACAGGTCCGACAGGTGGTGGTTGAGACTTCTTGGTACCTTTGCCCTTACCACCTCTAGCTACCGTTGAAAATGCATTATGAAGATAAAGATTGTCCTGATGCATTCGTAATTTGAGTCTCTGCACTAATAATTTTGACATTTCAGTAAAGACGGATAAGTAGAGCCGAATTAAGAGTCTAATCGATTAAGGCCGAATTAATAGTATACAAAAATAATTTAGCAGCAATAGAAATCACATTTTACTTTATTCCCATTCGAAAAAGTTATAACAAAAACCCTAAAAGGGTTCCCATGAAAATTTTCCATGAGTAATGTCCAGTTGGAATCCACATGAAGCGCTTCAGAGTTTGGCACGGGTAAGCCAGTCGAAATCTTGTTGCTTCCTTTGGGCAGAAGTGCTGATCATACAGTTGATTATAGTTGGCTTCTGCTTTTCCTAAAACGCAAAGCAAAAAGATATGTGAAACACTATCTGTAGTTGAAATGGCCACTTCGTAATAATTAGATAAACAACCAATTTATTAACTCACTTGTACAGCTTTCCTTAAAGCATCTCTTAGCTCATCAATGGTTTCACAGTAAAACCCTTGACCTCCAGCCATTTCTGCCATTTTCTCATATCGACAGTTTGGAGTCAAACAGTTTGGTGGAGTTCTGAAAATTGTCAATAAATTAACTCAGTCAATCTGCTTTTCTGTTTCACTCTAAAAAACTAAATCTAAAATAGTTACGAACGTCAATGGCAAGTTAGCATCATCTCTCATGTCATCCCACACGTTCTGTTCAACTCCACCATAAATTCCACTATTGTTGATGATAACCGAAATGATCGGCAATTTATATCTGAAGCAAGTTTCGATTTCCATCCCTCCAAAGCCGAAGGCAGAATCTCCTTGTACACAAACAACTCGTCGGCCTAAGCCTTCATCTTGACAATGTAGAGCTGCAGAAATAGCGAATCCAAGTCCAAGGCCCATAGTGCCGTAAGTTCCAGCGTCAAGTCTAAGCCGAGGTTCTTTGTTGAGCAGTACTGTTCTACCGATATCCATCGTGTTAGCTCCTTCATTCACAATGATGCTGTTAGGAGGAATAGCTTGCTGAACAGCATTCAAAGCAGCAAAGTAGTTCAATGGGGGCGTGGTAATTTCAGTCATAGCAGCTACAGTTTTACTAAAAAATGGCAATAGAAAAGAAAAATAAAACACCGGACACCACGAGAATACGCTCATGATTCGAAAATTGGGTGACAACGCAGATTTACCGATTCTTCTCTATCTTGTCATTCAGCGAAGTCCACCATGGAGAGTTAGAAGAATAAGCGAGTCCTTTCTGTGACGCTGTGTCAACCAACTGTTTTGTTATAGCATTCACGTCACCCAACAAGGGTACAGTTGTTCCAACGCTTTGGTGGAACTCTTCTGGCTCAACATCGACTTGAATGACCTTAACGTTAGGTTGGAACCGAGGAGGTTGGCCGAAGTGAAGCATCCAATTAAGTCGAGCACCAAGAAGCAATATCACATCAGCTTTTTGAAGGGCAAGCGATCTTGCTGGAGAAACGCAGTTTGGATGATCATCGGGAATGACTCCTTTGCCCATGGCAGTTGGAAGGAAGGGAAGTTTTGTTCGCTTGATAAGTTCATTCACGTTTGCTTCAGCTCTCGCGTAAGCTGCTCCTTTTCCAACAATTACGAGAGGATTTTGAGCTCCACGGAGGAGTTCGATTGCTTCATTAACTCTTTCCTGTGGAGCAAGTGAAACAGGTGGAGAAGGGAGCTGCGGTAAATATCCAACTTCACCAGAATCAATTCGTGTATTTAATAAATCTCCTGGAAAGTCGAGATAGCTGGCACCTGGAGGTAATAATCTTATTGTTAGGCTACTTTGGTGAAGTAGAAACACGAAATAGTAACGGATCGACTGATCAGACCTGGACGTCCGTAAGTGGCAAAACGAATAGCTTTTTCTACGTAAGTAGGAATTCGATCCACCGAGCTGGGCCTTGCAGCAAACTTACAAAACGGCCTCGCTGCTTCAACTTGCCGTGTCTCTTGAAACGCCCCAAGTTCTTCTTGTGGGCGATCACATGCTCCACCGATAAGAAGCATCGGCCTGAGGTCATGTTTCCGAAATATATTTAGTCAGAGCCTCACTACCGCTAGCGATTTAAAACAATCGTACCAGCAATTAGACTGGGCATTAGCAAGTCCTCCAAGAGCATGAATGGCTCCAGGACCAGAGACGACCAAGCAAACTCCTGGACTTCTAGTGAGATACCCTGTAGCTTGAGCAGCGTACGCTGCTGCCTGTTCATTTCTCATTCCAATAAACTTAATTCCTGCAAGTTGGAATGCAACGGAAGTTTCCACAATGGGAATTCCTATCACTCCAAAGGCATATTTGACACCCTGCAAATAACCGGAAGTAATTCAGTCTACGAACTCTTCAGAGCTTGATAAATTAAAGCCAACCTAACCTGATCTTTAAGTGCTTTTGCAAGCACAGTAGCTCCATCCACTTCGTTTCCCATCCTGCAAGAAAATTTAATTAACGAATATATAGACAAAGCTAAAGATTAATAGTCACTGGCTAGAGATTTTGATAAATCGTACAATAAACCAAACTAATAATAGATGGACTTTTTGATAAAAATTCGTTTACTCAAAATTTATTTCTTATTTATGCTGGCTGACATATAGAGCCTGTTTAGATCAACGTAGTTGAACTTCTTATGCAACATGAACTTCCTTATCACTCTCCCGTTCATAAACCACAAATCAACAAGAATACACACATACCAGTAAAAGCATCAACAGTAAAACGATTTTAGCTGATGAACTTGTACAACGAGAATAGGTTCACATTCTTACACTAAGCTTCTTATTTGAAGTATAACGAGATTCACAGAATATAAAACTGGTTATCTTTCTTGACAGATTGAAGCACTCAATTTTGTCTTCACAAATCCATGACAGTTTCTTTATAGGGACGAGTCTTGTAGTGCATAGCGTACATCATGATAGCCATTCCAGATAATCGGAAGAACTTCTTGTGATAGAAAGCTCGTACTTCAAATCCTTTCATTTCATAAAGTCTCCTGGCACTGTCGTGGCACTCAGTGGTGACCAATTCGATCCCGATGAAGCCTTTTTGGCTGCAAAACTTTATGACACGATCGACCAACGCTGACCCAACACCTTTTTTTCTCCATTCCTTTTTGACAGCTGTTCTCCTCAGCCACGCAATTACCGCAGACTCCTTAGCCCTCATCACAGAGATCGTCCCCACGATTTCTCGAGTCAAACTTCTATCATTGGAGATCTGCCCTGCAGCATCGATTTTCTCAAATTCTACCTCTGAGACAAACGCTGGGAGCTCATCCGTTTTCCACTGTCCATCATCTTTATTGTAGAAGGCTTCAGCAACAAAGAAGGACGTCTTATTAGATCCCATATAAGTCTGCATGATGTTCTGTAGGTCTGAGTGAAGGTACTTTGCTTTGTACAGATGAGAGATGTAGATTCCAACATATGCCAACACAGCAACGATAGGAACTGCAGTGATTGTGTATTGAAGTTGCACACCTCCAATTATGTACATGATAGCAGCAAGCATGATGATCGCTTGGAGAAATGTCTCTCGCATAAGGGCCTGGAAGTAGAATCGATTAACGGGATCCATCGTACCTTCTTGAATAAGGGCATGAGAAGCATCCTGGTCTTCTCGACGAAACGGACGGATCACAATCAAATACGGACTCTTTCCTGAAGTGCTTGTTGAAGACATTTTGCTGCAAGACGAAAGTTAATCTTGGTTTTTCAGCACGATTTTGAGTTCAGTTTCCAAACAATTTGTCGATGTCCACTTCCAGTAAATTGATAAGTACTGACACTGACAAGGAGGCTAATACTGATGGTGATAATGACGCTACACTGGAAGCTTTTAATTCCTGCACGAACGAAAGCAATACAACAAGATATCACAACTCCAAATCATAATATATTGAAGCACAAAGGCAATCTACCTGTAAAAGTTAAAAATACTTCCAGGTCGTTAAACTAGCAGCAGACTTATGCCACAAGAACCAAGAATAGAAGATAATAACGGCAGTTGGGGAGAACCATAGTGTTTTCGATGCCCAGGGCTTCAAATCCGAAGCCCTCGAGGGCGATGGAATCGAAGCCCAGGACTTCAATTTTAAAGTCCAAAAGCTTCTTTACCGAAGCCCAGGGCATTGAAAATGAAGTCCTCGAGGTTACTAAATTCAGGACGTCGAAAATGAAGCCCTTTCTTATGGAAGGGCTACAGAATCAACGCCCAAATCCCATTTCGAAACTTTTCGAAAATCTATGAATTCAGAGTAATTTTCACGTCAATCATAAGGGAAAATATTTTTCTGTGAAGAAAATTAAAAATAAGTGACAATATTCGAATTTTTATTTGAAAATTGAATTTTCAAAAAAAAAATCGAATTTGAAAAACATTTTAAAATTCGGTTAAGTTTTCATACAGTGTCGGTTTCTTCACAGAAAAATATATTTTCCTTATGATTGAAGTGAAAATTACTCTGATTGACTTCAAAATCGGCTATTTTATGCTGATTTTCGACCTAACACTTAAATATGATGCCCGGAAGCGATTTTGGTGAAAATTTTTATTTTTGATTATTAACCAATTCTCTAAATTATGACAAAACACTTAATTTTACGCTCATCACCCGAATTTTCATAGATTTTCGAAAGTTTCGAAATGGGATTTGGGCGTTGATTCTGTAGCCGCCTTCCATAAGAAAGGGCTTCATTTTCGACGTCCTGAATTTAGTAACCTCGAGGACTTCATTTTCAATGCCCTGGGCTTCGGTAAAGAAGCTTTTGGACTTTAAAATTGAAGTCCTGGGCTTCGATTCCATCGCCCTCGAGGGCTTCGGATTTGAAGCCCTAAACACTATGGTTCTCCCCAACTGAACGGTAAAGAGTGAAAATCATTTGTAACTTCGAAAACCCATTCCATACAAAACAGAGCACACGTAAAAGGAGTACTATAATAATAATATAAAGATAATAAATAACTAATTTCGAAACTTTTCTTACTGGACAGGCTTAGCTGCAACGGGACTGTTGACTTTAGGTCTCAATACAGCTTGACTAACTGACAGGGTCCTTTTGAATAGTAAACACCCACTGAGTATCGACCTCCCACTTTTTCCAAGTCCAAAAGTCATGCTATTTTGATAATCTGTAGAAAGAAAACAAAAAGTCACGGTCGACGGTCGCAATTTTACGCGTACGGTATAATAAATATAACCTATCGGTATAGATACATGTACTCATTACCTTTTTAATCAAGTAGTAAATAGTTGACAGCTGCCAGACCCAAAGAAAAGGAAGTTTCGAAAAGCCGAATAATATTGATAATATTTTTTCCAGCCGGGTTGAGATGCTGAGAATAAGATGGACTTCGACCGGTTGTTTACATTGAAGTCAAGTTGAAGGTTGGACTACGCGTTCGTGGGATCCCACACTGGACAAACTTTTCAACAAGTGGCTGTCGAGTGAAATAGTCCATGTCTCCTCTGGTCCATCTTATAATGTTTTATCTTATCACATAATCTCATGAATATATTTCATCCTTATAAAATGGACAAAATGGTAAGCAATATTTTTTTCAAAGGGCGGAATTTGGAATGCAGCAATCATGGATTGAGGTGCATTGCATAATATGCAAAGATTGAATATTTCTTGGCATCTCTTCTCCATCAATTATTTCTCGTTACTAAAAGTGTTCTGATCTGATCCAGCAAAATGATTTTATGTTGACAGAAGCAAAGCAAATTATCTTCTTTTATCTTTGTTATACTTCTAGTGTTATCGTTCAATCGATTTGGAGTGCAATTGATGAAAGTGCACAATTTTGTGTGATGGAAAGTTTTATTCCTTGTTCAGTGTTCGTCTCATAGGGTTCATGCATGAATAATCTAATTACCCAATAATTGGTTTTGATGATCATTCATCATATGTCTCATAGCTTGCAAAAAATGCGTATGGTAGGAAATAAGAAACGAATCCACTTGCAAATAGAATCGCTTGATATGTTTGATTTTTTACATTAACTCAGTTACTCCGTGTTTTATTCAAGAAAGAGTCAGAGCGACAATAGGTGATTAAACACTAAATACAGTAAATGTACGGATGACAAAAAGTCATTCTTCATCAAATATGGCAGGCGACTAGATGTATCCTTCTTACATATGGAGTTTCGCATGCCAAACGCTCAAAGTATGTGATGACGTTAAATGCTCTGGTGAACCAAGTGCAAATATGAGAAGGGAGTTTAATTAAAGATGATATTATTATTGCTGGTCATCTCTACAGCTTTTAATCTCATGTCCAGTTGGAAAACACACAAGAGGGTAGGGGAGTATGTGTGACTTTGTTCAATCTTCTGTAATACTAACCATCAACTCACAATAAACTTGAGCAGAAGAGATTGCATTGCAGAGAATATACGCACAAAAAAGTGTGGGTAGCTGAGCTACCAGCTGAAAGATCTGTTCTGGTTGAACTCGTGAAACACACCTGTGCAGTTTATTGCGATTCACTCATCTGCTGTTAAAACACCTTCCCTGTTGTTTTTAACTTATTTCCAACATACATTCTTAACTTGGGATCTGCTTTACTCCTGTCCGCAAAAATACCAAACTTAATCTCTCAGCAAGAGATGATTTAAGTAATATTTTAATATATTTTTTGTACAACGAGTTGCAATTGCAGTACAAAATGAGACAACTGGTAGAGAGATAACTCTTGTTGTATTCTTTCTAAACTCTGAACGCTAATTGAGCTTGGTGCAAAGAAGTGAAGCAGTAAATTGCAATAAAAACAAAGTGTAGTGAAGATGGAAGGTTCAGGGGAAGAAGATGTCAGGCACACTGGGAGTAATAACGAAGATTACATTGAGTCTGAAGAATCTTCAGACTTGACTGGAATCAATGGAGACAGCGGTCCAGTTTTGAAGGAAAGTTTTTGGAAGAACATAACCGTAGAGCCGATGATGTTAGCTCACATGATTGCGATTTGCTGTTCCTCCATTGTTGTCCAGAACATGTACCTCGACAGGATATGTAGAGTCACGTTCCAATTCAATGAGACAACTTGTGCAAATCTTTCGAATGCTGAGTTTCACAAAGAAGGTTGGTTGGGTTAAATAGAACTAAATTGAACTAAAGGAGGGGGCGATTTTATACTGAAACAGTTGGAATTGCTTGAGTGATTTGGTGAGATTTGTGAATAATGATTGATTGAATATTTGCAGAAAGCCAAGTGGAAGGAGTAGCGTCCTTGTTCACTGTGTACAGGGGACTCATAGAGGCAGGGTTCCCTATTCTTTTCTCATTGTTCTTGGGACCCTGGACGGATGTTCATGGAACGAAGTACCCAATCTTACTTCCCTTGATGGGATACGCTTTATCATCGGCTGTCTACTTTATGCTGACCTTTGCTCCAGACATGGGTCCTGCTTTCATTTTATTCGCTTCCATTCCTGTGGCTCTCACGGGAGGAATGGTTGCACTTATTATGTCTGTATTTAGTTTTATGAGTAAGATTACTTCAGTGGAAACTAGAAGTTTTAGAGTAGCTATGTTGGAAGGCGCGTGGTTCCTTGGGGGTAAGTTATCTAGTGACAGTTTATACGCTAGGTAGGATAAAGACTTGCAATTAAACATTATTTTGTTTGTCTTTTCAGGACCAATTGGACTAGTCACAGGAGGATACATTTACAAATACGGAGATTTCCGTCCAGTATTCATTACATCAGGGTCACTATACATCGGGGCTTTTATTTATGGAGCCATAATTATTAAGGAGGCAGCTTCTACTAATCCATTGCACCAGGATAGGAACTGTGTCTCAGATATGTTTAATGTTGAAGCAGTCAAGGAAATATTCTGGACTGTCCTGAGAGTCCGAGAGGGTCCTACCAGAAGGTAAATGATTATACACATATCAGATAGGAATTCAAACAAGGTTCGATAAAACCTACAGAGATACGTTGCTGAATGTGCAGGTGGATCGGAGTTATGTTACTTGCAATTTGCTTGAGGATTTTCGTGATGATGGGCTATCTTAATACGATGTATCTCTACACGAGGAATAAGTTTCACTGGACTCTGAAGGACTACACAGAGTACAGTGTATCAGATTCTTTCATTGCGATCACAGGTTATACAATAACTGATTAATTGCTTCAAGAAATCAAAATTTGGCTGGAATCTAAAAGGCTGCTTTGTAGGGAGTTTCCTCATGATCATGTTAACCATGAAAATCTTCAAACTGAACGACGCTCAAATCGGCATTATTTCATCTGCTCCGTGCATTCTAGGAGCTTTGGTTTTTGCAGTTGCCAGTGAATGGTGGATGATTTATTTGGGTAAGTTTTGACCGTCATGACACAAGACACTTGAATCTTAATTAAACAGCAATCTAATTGATTTTGTGGATATTTTTGTTGTGAAAAGGTGCTGTGATCTGCATGTTTGCTGGGCTAATTTCAATTGTGGTGCGATCCATGTTATCCAAGGTGGTGGAAGCCGATGAAATTGCGAAAGTTTTTACTTTCCTTTCATGTGGAGAAGCGTCGATGCCACTAATTGCGGTTCCGCTTTATAACCTCATTTTTATTAAAACGAAAGACACTTTCCCAGGAGCAGTGTTTCTTGTGACAATTGGGGGATATGTTCTGATTCTGTTGAGTTTTACGTAAGAGTGCATTTTTTGCTTTGCATTGTCAGTCTAAATTACAAAGTGTGATTTTTACTTATCTGGAATCTGGATTGTTTCAGGTATTTGTATATTTCGATGAAGAATCATAAACCCCACGAATTGCTGGACGAAGAAGAAACCAACGCATAGTAGTATTCGTTTTAGTTATCTTTTCGAATTAATTTCTTCCTGATGTCTGATGTGATATTGTAGTTTCTGTATATTGGACTACCTATTTATTAATTCATTGTATTTAATAGCCAAGTTGCTTTTGTGACAGGCATTACGAAATAATACTGATAACTGATGACGCAAATACGTGTTTATAAATTTATCTATATAAACCACAAACTTCACGTGAATGTGGAGATTTATTCATACCCGATGAAAAAGCGTTAATTCCAGAGATTCCTGACCTTGTTCACAAGGTTTGTTTTATAGAAAAGTATATTTTGTTTCGACAATTTCACATGCACGAATGGTTTGGGCATGGCAATGAAATCCAAAATTGACCCTCAACATTTTATTGCATAAGTTTTAAAATACAAATTATGAAGCCAGGTAGGCATCGCAATTTTTGAAAATTCAATACGATCATGGTCAGCCCGGAAGTTCACCCACTAGCAATGAATTCAATGAAGATTTTTGTATTTAGAATTAATGTAGGCCAATGCTAAGTTCTCACGAAGTTTTTCATAATGCAAATGAATAACTTGGTATTTCATATAAATAGTTCAACAGTTCAACTGAAAACGGTCAGTCATTAATAAGTTCCCTTTTCCTGAGTAGCGTTGTTTTATTGTACCTAAACTATCTGAAATATAACTTTGAAGAGATGTTTTCAACGGAGATTCATCTAAAGCTTTCAGTTGTCTTTCTTACCATCAGCAGTATTTCGCCCACAACTGGACAGCCTGGACAAGGACACTCACTAACACTAGAAATTTTGGAAAGACTTAATGAAAAAATTAGCTTGATTTCTTCAGAAATGGGTTTGTTTATACTCTTTGCTATTTGACAGTGAACATCAGTTACATTAATCGCACATGCAAGCAAACTAAAATATTTGCAATTTACAGGACTTTTCACGAAGAGACTGAATTCAATGGAACAAGAAGTAAGCGGTATACAGACTCTGGGAAACACAGTTGTTGGAATCGAGAAGTCTGTCAATCGAGCATTTTTAGAAATCCAAATTCAAGACGATGCTGTGCGCAATTTGAAATATCAGAACATTACAAAATTAGAGCGAGAAAATGTTTTATGGAAATCTAATTTCAGAAATATAAATACAGTCTTGACAAACCTGAAACGCAAGTTAGGGATCGTATAGTTATTGGCGTCTTATGGAATTATATTTGCAGAATTTTATGGATTGTTATGTACAAGATTTATTTAATATGCCACTCATTTTAATCAAATAAACGAAACATGTGAGCTTGAATATTATTTGGTTGTTCTGCTAGTATTGTATTTTAGCATGCGCATTAAAATAACTGAACAATTCTTCGTGTTTCTTGATTTAAAAGTTTATCCACTATTGATAGGAAACAATTAAAGGTTCACACGAATCTGTTGTGAGTTTTGTTACTGCTATTTCTAAGTTCAATGCTCACGCACTGATAACTTTTTTTGCACATCCTCACATGTTTCATGTTATGGGAGTTATTTTATTTATGAACTTGATTTATCTTCGAGAATTCTTTCACACAAAGGTCTTTTAACGTCATTTGCTATGCTGGGTACTCCTCGAATGATAAAAATTCACATGCTTCATCTGCAAACGGAAATGCCATATGAATCAAAATAATGGCGACAATTTGTTCAATGAGGCTCTGACAGATTGAAACCGACATGTCACACTGGTCAATTTTTATTCTATTGTGCTTGGGACGCACACAGCATGGTGCAGCTTTCATTGTCCGTCTTTTGGCTTAATATCCGCATGCGAAACAAAAATGTGTCATTGAATTATGTGATATCAGACGATCCGCGTGAAATTATCAAAGATTTTATTTTAATACCGAAGTCCAATAAGTCTTTTCATTTCCTCATTATCCTTTTAGTTGCTTTAATTTTACACAATATGAATTCATTATATTCGAAGAATTTCATGAACCTATTAGTTTTACTACTAAATGCTTACAACGTGAATTCTCAAGACCCGACAGTAAGTTTGGATATGTTTATTCGCCTGCAGAACCGAGTGACCGCAGTAGAGTCAACTCAGGGTAAGTATTAATCAGTATTACTATAATATTATAATAAATAAATAAATAAAGGTAAACTTATATATAGCTTACTTTCTAAACTGCAGTAACAATTAATGGCCAAATTAACCAACTAACTGACAGAATCCAAGCTCAAGAAGCCCAGGAAGCACAAGATATTGCTCAAGTGAACGGAAGAATTACTAATCTACAAGGAACAGTAAATGGACTAAACCAAGAAGTGGCAGGACTTGCAACAACATTGGCTGACACCAACGGTAGGGTTGCTGTAATCGAAGCAAGCGTACAAGAAATTATGGGCCGACTTGATAAACTGGAAAATGTTAACAAAATCTGGAGAGCCAATTTCCAAGTGGTGAACAGGACATTCGCAGAATTGAGAAAAAAAATCAAGTTCGTCGTTCCGATTCTTAGACTTCCGGTTTTTGTGGTTGCTGGATGATGTGGAGGCTATGATTTTATTGCTGCAATCTAGTCTGTATAATTTAATGACTAATTGTTTTACAACCTGCAGGTTAGTCTTATAAAGCAAAAGCTTGAATAAACCAAGTTGAATAAACCAAGTTGAGCTTGTAAATGCATCGAGCAGCAAATGACATCCTTGTTCAACATCGACCGATTTCTGAAGTATTCAGCTTGTTCTGCAGATAACTGACACGTCTGAAAGTGTAAAGATTCTTCTTCTTCTCATGATTTCAGAATACATTAAGTGCAACTGCAGTTGGTTCTGTACAACTCAATACTTTATGTCTTGGACTTCTTGAGCAAAAATGTTATCTCAACAAAACTTGAAGGGGATTTTTTTCTAGCTCAAATTACGAAATGATGATCAAGCTGTTTTGGACTCCAAGAATTATCATTTTGTCTGTTAGACTAGGACACGAGCAAACTTCAAGGAAGTAGAGGCTAAGGCTTAACAAACGACTAGTGTGCGCAGAAAAAGCATATTCAACGAGGTAAGTTGTTCCTCCAGGGCATACCTTTTAATGAAGATGAAATAAGGAGATGCTAACACGGAGACAAAACTGCAATTACTTTGCGTTTTCTGTGCTTCACAATAAAAAAAGGAACAGGTTTTCCAAATAATGAACAAAATTGAGGATCAGAGATTCTCTGGAGGTCTACGACACAATAAAACAGTCATGCATTGGTAGCTGCATGGACGATTCAACCAAAAATACATTCACTCATCTTCTTCTTGTAGTTGTCAGCTCTTCTGTACACAAGATCATTTCATTTGCAACATTTTATAAAACGAAAATGTCCAGTTTGCTATTTACGATTTTAATTCTGCATGGATATTTATTATCTTCCTGTGTTGGTGAAATAGCCACATTGAATAATCAGTTTGGGTTACGTCTGTACAATGTAAGAAGTTATTTAAATTTATATAAATAATTAATATAAGTTAATAAGTAAATCGCAAATCTATCATAATTCTGAACATAAGAAACTGGTTGAGAAGTCAGATGACGATTTCGTTTTATCACCTTTTCCAATAACAACTTTGCTTTCTTTGGTTCTGACTGGAGCCGTTGGAACCACTCGGGATGAGCTAAGAAAGGCGTTAGAATTTTCTGGAGAGGAAACAGATTTAGTAAAGGACTATCGACGCGTAATCAACGATTTCCAAGTAAGAGCAATAATTATTACATCAACACTCAAATTATCTTTAACCTATTTTGTACAATAACTTATATTAATGCAGAACATTGAATGTTTGGACGGATTGAATGCGGAAATACTGCTCAGTGACTCCCTAGAAATTCGAGAAGAATTTGAAGATTCAGCCTATTCAGACTTTTCTGTAGTTCCTTATTCAGTAAACTTCAGTTCGCCCGAGGAATCAATTTCTCAGATTAATGGGTGGTTATCGAATACAACTGGTCACATTGAATCATTGCTGAACGAAGGTAAACATCTCATGAAATAATTTGCATCGAGTCGAAGGCTGTCTTATTTTGGGATTGATAATTTTGCAGAATTCCTGCAGCCAAATGGAAGTATGATTCTTTTATCCACGTCGTTCTTTGAAGGGACATGGGTCAATCAATTTTACCCTTTGAATACAAAACCCAGCCCGTTCTTTTACACGCACAATAGATCGGTTCAGGTGGATATGATGTTTCAAAGAATGCAAGTTCCTTTTGCACTCGTCGAAGATTTGGACTGCACGATCGCTGCTCTGCCTTACAAATTAAATTCTTCTTCAACTAACTCAAGTGACCAAGAGAGTCGAATAGATTTGGTGATTGTTCTGCCCAATAAACGAGATGGTATAGTTGAGCTGGAGAGGAAGTTGAAGACGTACACTATCTCCCAAATCATGAGGAATTTTGTGGAAACGAAAGACTTATTTGTGTACCTACCTCGGTTCAAATTAAACTTCTCCAGGGAGTTTTCAGAGACGGAGGTATGATAATGATAATTATAATTGATTACGAGCCAGCGGTAGCTTAGTTTTTTTGTTTGTCAAAGTTGGGATTGGAAGGTGCATATAACTCGGAAGTTGCAGACTTCGCTCAAATAATTTCCAACTCATCAGACAGCAGCTCTGCGTGGATTTCCAAAGTTTATCAAGTCACCGAGTTTTCTGTAGATGAGTTTGGAACTAATGGCGTGCCTCCGCTAGCGTTTCAAAGTAAGACTGAACTAGCTCATGTGTTGCAGTCTAAAATTATGTTACGTGTAATACCTTTTGGCTCTTTTGTGACTATTTCAGAAGACTCAGTGAATCACAACAGTCCTGAGTCATTCAGAGTTAATCGTCCATTTATTGGGATTCTTTACGACCAGGAAAGATACATCGTTTTAAGCATTTTTAGGAAAAACTTCAAGGAGGATTAATTGATATTAGACAGTATTGCATAATAACGCGCGTTTTAAATTAATTGTATTGCTCTCCTACATTCCTCAGTATTATTTTTTATCGGTATAGTGTGGTGGGTCTGAATAAACAGTAGCAAAACATCTGTAATCACATTTGAAGGATTCTGAAGAAGTACTCGACTTCCATTACAGCATCGCATTCCAAGTCAGTACAGTGTACGCCGTTGTGGACCTTATCTCTTCCGTACTTCGCTCGGAGGGATTGAGGACGCAGCTTCTTTGCTAAGCTCTAAAGAGTAAGAAAATGACGTTAAAAGAAAGTAGTTTGCAACTTGTAACTCCCAATGTATTTATATCGCTCACTGGTTCCAGAGGTCCTGCATATTCTCTGAACTCTTCGAGGGTTTTTCTTCCGCAACCAGCGATTTCCAAAACGTAACATTTCCCCAAAGCCAACTCGGCTGTCATTAACTGCATCAAAGTTCATTAAAGTTGCATGTGAATTTCAACACGATTTAAAAATCTACACACTAATATCCTTCACTAACGCTGTATTCGGGTAGAACTCCTTTGTAAATCTCGTAAAATTCGTCAGCGTGGGTGCGATCCAAGTAAAATAGTTCAAACGCACTGATCGTGAAGTTAGCGGCTGTAATATCTGAAATGATTTTACCTGCAAGTCCTGCAAACAAAATGCGTTTATATTAATCGAGACTTTTCGATTTATTGGCTCGTATTTCTAACTAACCTTCATCGACAGCGTGAGGTTTTATGATGCAGCATGAAGTGCATTCCATGAGAGCAGTTCCAGGAGCCAACGTGGGAAGTAACTTACGACAATCAGTAAAGAAAATCGAGGCATCCTGTGACAAAATCGATTACGAAGTTATTATTGTAAACATGCTGCTTTTTCATAGACAGACACTGTCGTACCTTTTCAACGCAACCTGGTGTTTCAGAGACGTGAAGGGCGTTAATAACGCGATCCCGTCCATAAATAGCTCGGAGGGTTGAAGGATCCTTAAGTCTTGCGACTGCTGGGTCAGGATCGCCTGCAAGACACTGCAGTCGTTCAATGGCATTTTCTCCCACCAGTAAGAAGGCAACCACAGGACCAGATGTAATATTTTCAACAAGCAGTCTAGAAGAAGGAAGTTTTGAAGTTACATAGAAATTATTGAACTGTAATTCCTCTGGCATCGCAAGTTTTACCGGTAGAATTCCTCTGCGCCGTAATGCTGGTAGAACAGCGATGCCAACTGAGGTGTCATGATGGCCATACGAGCTCGAAGAATCTTAAATCGCTTTTCTATTTCTTGTAAGATTCTCCCGAAACATTGAACTGCGTCCGGTTTGACGAGTAAAAATGCTCTATGTATCGTTAATTACCGTTACTCCAACATTAATTTAGTTTAAATCTAGAGTAATAACTGGAAGTGGGTTTTGTATGAATACCTTTGAGTCCTTGGAGCGATGTATTGTCTCGTGCAACTGTCAGCATATTCAGTTATGGTCATTTGGCGTCCATAAATATTCAGAATATTTCCGAGATAGAGTCGATCAAGGGCTACTGTGTCAAGTCTCAAGCGTTTTACAAATCTCTGGTTGTTGATCATGTCAAACTGGGAAATTTAAAAAAAATCGGGAGACTGTGCTTGGAACAGGGTCGAAATATTTATTTTTATTGAATATGCTTACGACTTCACACATTCCATCAACCCCGTAGTATATGAGGAGGTATTTCTTCACAAGTTCTGACTGGCTTTCGTACCATTCTACGACGAAAATGAGTTTCTCGGGAATTTCCTACGATAGAGCATTGAAATTTTATTTTCAAAATGGGTTGAAGCAGGTACAGCATCGTGAAAGGATTCATCTTAACATACATGGGAATCTTTGGCGACTGTTTGATTACATGCTCCTGTTGTTCCAAGAGTTCCGCAGTATCCTTTGCCACAACATTCGCCATCGATATTCACCTCTTTCAAGGGTGAGTTTGGAATGCAACTGGCTGGTTGAGTTTTGCAGGCACAGTATTTCGACATTTTGGGCTGTTACAGGTTTTACGTGACTGAGAACTCTTCCTACTGGGATGGGATTGCGTCAGACCCTGAAAATAAATAATGTCGCGTCTTCCTATTCTAATAAATGGTTGAGCTTTTGCAGTTCCTAGTAGTAACTCTGCAATTCATTTTCAGCCCACATAAGTCAAACTAATTAATTGAAAACCTCACCAGAAGACAGAAGGTACCTCTCCTTGACTCTCAGTCCGTTAGCAATGTATAATGTTTGGTTCGAACATCCCTCGGAACCTATTGGAAGGATTCATTTGAATCCAAGACAAAGCAGAAGATGCCTTTTTGATCTCGAAGTCAATCACAGATCGTGTGCAGATGTCCGTACTTTATAGTCTATCTTCACAGTCATAGTCGTAGCTTTGGTCAGGCAGGAAGCACATAAAGCAGCTGAAGATTTTGGTACTTCAATTCATCGGTCATTCAAGAACTTCATGGAAAATTACTAATTTCCTCAATTACACTCATTGATAGCAGGGAAAAGGTAAGTAAAACTTCAATTTTGATGTATGATTGGGAAAAAATATCAATTAATGTATTGTGTAGTGTAACTTTTCTAGATTTTACTGAGAGGCTAGCTGAGGTCAGAAGATTAGACTGTAATAAAGACGTGGAACGAAACTTGGGATTGACAATGGCTGAGACGGGATGGCTAAGGTCACGCAGAAGTACAACAGGGTTTGTGAAACCTGGCGAAGTCATTCAACGGTACGCCGACATACATGTTTCCGCGATGGACAAGTTCGTTCCCTTCAAGATGGTAGTGGGAGGAGCTATCAACAACCCTTCGTCCTTTTTCCTTGTCCCCTTCGAGTTTTGGAACGGAGATCAGCGAGCGAAGATCCAGTAAGTATAATCTATGACTTAACATTATGGGTACGATAATTAATTTGTGTTGCAAATGAAACTAATTTTTGCTACAGGGAAGCATACAGCGAGGAGAAACAAAAGGCTTTGAAGATATTTGCAGCAAAAGAAGTGTCGGTGGGAATGTACGTCGCTCTGTTGTTTGACGACGAATGGCATCGCGGTCGCATTCTCAGCATTAACAACGCAGGAAAGAAACCGTTCTTGGTAAGCGACAACTTATTTATTCTTATCAGTTGCAACCGCGTCTAGTAGTAATACATTATGTCGTTGTCTCTATTTACGCAGGTTCGTCTCATTGATTTCGGAGAAGCTGTCCCAGCTGCACTATTTCAACTTTACCAACTGTCAACCTGCTGCGGAAAGGACTTCGAAGCCGCTGCGGAGTGTCAACTGGTCTTTCCACGACGCACCGGTCCGATTCCGCGACCTGGAACCATTCGGAAATCTTGGGAGAGAATTCAACGCGGTGCCTTCAAGAGGATCATGTTCGACCGAGAAGTGGAAGTGACTGTGCTCAACAAGATTGTTAATAAATATGTACGTTCATCTTGTTAAGTCATCTCTGGTTGTTTTCTGTAAATTAGAATGCGAGAAAAATCAAATTTTGAATTTTAGGGAGAGACTGTTTGGCAAGTGACATTGAACATTACGGGATGTGCCAATGATAAGGAGTATCTTTTCCGGTTCTCGCCCCTCACCCCGACCGACATTCTTAACAAACTGGATGATGCGCTTTGGAAGGGAATGAGGATCACTCATGACTAGTAGCAGACTTTGTAGCACTCTTTCTTCAGCGATCTACCTTACTTAAATATGAACTGTACTCTGTAATGAATTATCGAATTATGTAATGCTGAAGTCTTTCCCGATTTCAATAATTTATTCTACCTAAAAATCCTACTGAATGAATTTATACTGAAATACCAAGTAATAAAATTGGGTAAATTAATTAACTTAACTAAGTTGTGTATTTTCCATTTATTGAGTTATCCGTACTGCGTCAGAGGCTTTTAAGGGATCATCATTGACTTCATCTACAGGGTAGGTCAGCTGCGTTGCTGTTATGTCCTTCAAATTGCAACCGAAGATGGATAGGCCAGGAAGCCACGCTGTAAGAGTGTAAGACGCTTTTCGAGAGGAAATTTTGAAGAGTTCAGCCACTGGATGAATGAGTGGCTTTGCATGTCATTCTGAACTCGTTTTTCGATGTGGTCGATGATGCTCTCAACAGATCGACTTTGTGCATTGGAAGACATGATGATATTCGATAGTACACGACGGGGTTGATTGATTTTGAAAAACTAACAAATCATATGAATCCAAGTTAAGATAATAAAGAAGATGCATGTAGTAATTAATAGCTTAATAGTTACAATTTGTAATACAAGAAGTCCCTACTTACGCATAAACTGCAACTGTATGTAGCCTTTGTGGTTCAGCAACGCTGTGAAGTACAAGGGCGTAAAGCAGCAGTATTTATCAGGCGCAATTAGCTACACAAAACACGAAAATAGTAGCAGACGTTCAAACAGATTCTTTGGTGTGTTACTCTTAGCTTGCTTGAACTTGATAGCCTTCAACCTGTTATTCCATCATTTCCGTGATTACTTAATACGAACACAGAGTGGATGAATATGCAAGATGCAACATACAGGCTTTGGTAATAAGAGCATGAAAAAGGTCAAAACTGGTTGAACTTGACAATAATTTATTTATCAATACAAGGAAATTTTACGTTTCTAAGAATTCTAGAATGAGGTGAGATGAATGGAAATGGAATTTGCATTTCACTTAATGGAAATTTGGCAATATACTTTTCTGTTCGCCTTAGATTCAAAGTCTATATCACCTAGCTGGATTCAA
>JAQGAD010000699.1:0-30391 GCA_034696625.1 Isotomurus palustris
GTGTGGTGTGTGTGTGTGTGGTGTGTGTGTGTGTGTGTGTGTGTGTGTTGTAAAAGTGTGAAAGTTGTTGTAGGCGAGTGAAAGTTAGTTTGTGTTAACCTTCCGATCCCCTGACACTCTTTGCCTTATGTGAAACACATCGCTCAAGTGGAAACTTTACTCTCCTTCAATTTACAAAGCGCAAACTATCTTTGATAGCCTTCGATGTCAATTGTGTGGCTGTCTTGTATCAGTTACCTTCACTTTCACTTTCACTACTTCTTGCGTATTCGAAGTATGTAGGTCGATTTCACTATATAGGTCCACCGCTCTTGTGTAAAGTATATAAAGTGGATATTGCATTAAGTCGCTTGGAGAAGTGAAGACCTGTCGGCTAGACTCACTAGACACATTCCGGTGAGAGCTACAAGACAGAGTGATTTAAAATTCTTTAGAAACAACACACAATCTCGCAGTCTTCAACCTCACACTCTCTACGTTTTCGTTTTAGCCTGGAATTCTAAATTGACTTTTAGCTTCTTATTTATATTTTCCTGGAAGGAACCGCAATCTACAATTACTGTAAAATAATAAAGTATTACTATTACAGCCGTGTGTGTGTGTTACTCTGAGTTAACTCACTGAATATCAAAATGTTTGGTAAAAAAGAATTGTGGAAGATATGGGAAATCATTTTTTTAAAAGTCTACTCACTGCCTGACTCTAAAATATGATGGGATTTAGGGAATATTCGAGAACACAAGCTCAAAGCTCAAATATCATTGAGTGGGATGCTGGAGCCTCTGATTTACTTTGAGTTTGAAGGAGATTCATTGATGTTCTACTTTCACACACAACTGACTTTGCATAAACAGATCTCATGCTTTGTGAAATATGAAGCATTTTCTCTTTTGAGTTTCTGTTGCAAGTATAGAGGTGATTTTATTATTATGCATGTACATGGCTGTTTTTGCATGTAAAGCTCGTGAGTGGAGAGAAAAGTAGGTCATTAAGGTCAGGGAATTTGCGAGAGTCGCTTATGGGATCAACAATCTTTTCTAAACCGATAGTGCACCCCGATTTCTATGAGATTTCTTTGTATTCAACGTGTAGCGTTGGTTCCGTATATAGTTTAGCATTGTACCAAATAAGCCAACTACTTCTTTGCTTTTTGTGAGTAACGAGAAATGCGGAGAGAGAGAGAGTAACGCTTAACTGACTTCCTGTGAGAGAGGCAGACTCAATTCCATCTTTATTTCTCATCCCATTCGATTTGACATTTTCTTTAACGACTTCTTTTCAACTGACTAAGTCACAGAGAGTGTGACTCATTCCGTGATTCTTCAAAAGAAGGTCAGTTTCATTTCTATCAATTTTTATTACCCTCCTCAGTTGAGGAAGAAAGGCTTGTCAACTTGCTCCCTTCACTTGTGGAGAAAGTCTGGTGATTTTGGGGAAAAGGGAAGACTTTGAGGACATTGAGGAGATGGATGGAATGTGTGAAAGGCTAAGTGACCACCGCCAAGAAGAAGAAGAGCCTTAAGGAGTCTGCTGTCAACATTCGAAGAATGAGGGACCACATTAGTTGACTAATGCTGACCACTCAGCCTGCCCACCACTTCCCCACTTCCCCAGTAAATATCGACTACATTAAGAACACAAACGGAAATGAGTATTGCTTTGGAGCAACCTACTCTTTACGTCTTTACTCTCTTCGTCTTCGTTGTCCTCAATTACTCCTTCTTCGACATACTTTCCCCCCTCCAAGCAAACAAACTTCATCCACCCAGACACTGAATAATTCTTGTGTTTCCAAAACCAAAAAGAACTCTTTCAAATAGATTCCTCCCTTAGCATTAAAAGCATTGTTTCATTTATTATTCTGCCTGCTTTCTCCACAGGAGAAAAGTTTCCTCCGCAGAAGAGAAGAAGGAGAGGAGAAAGACTGACCTAGTATGAATGAATGGAACTTGGAACTGCTACATACTAACTGACGTGACCTTTTCAAGAGAAGAGATTATAAACAGTCACTTAGGTTTCTTATGTAAATGCCACAATGGCTGTGCATGAAGGACGAGCAGTTTAGCTTGAGTATTTCAGTATTCCTCTCCGCTTCAAAGTGTCCAAGGAAAGTTAACGGAGCGTGTAGCACTTGAGTTCCAATGCGTTGAGCTGATGTCGAGTTATGACACAGTTTATCTCTTTCTAAACATTTCTTCAAAACCCGATTAACCTACAAACTTTCTTTTTCCTTGGGACTAGCTTACAGAAATGCTTTCTCTTTAGTGCAATGCGACTCGCCTTTTCATTTCTGTTTGTATCTGCTGCTGCTGCGTGTCTGTCTGGTCTCCGTATTCCCTTGTGTTTATGAGCGAAGTAAATAAGAGCACAGAGAGAGTATTCATCTGTGGGAAGATTCATGTGGCTGGCTGGGCGAGTTAGGAAAGGTCAATTAGTAGGTCCATTTGTTACAGAGAAAGTTTTCACATTACGGAAGAGATAAACAGTTGGCGGAGAGGATCGAGCTTGCGGGTGGGAGCCCAGAAGTGACCATATTATTATTATGTAAGTGGATGCATGCATGCGGATGCGGGTTGTGGTCCTCGTTGCACACAAATGGTGTCTACAATCTAGACTCTAGACAGTCTAGAATCTCTAGACTTTCTCCACATATTGTCTCCCTGTATATATTTGTCCCACATCATCATATGGAATCAATTCACAACCAGAACTTGTGGGAATGACATTCGGATGACGTGAAAGTTTAAAACAATAACGGGAATAAAATAGAGAGAGAAAAGTCAAAGAGGGAGTAAGTAGACAATGAGCAGACTGAGAGACTAAAGAGGTAATTGATTAATGAGAGCACCCAGGGTACATGAATTCCAAGTAGATTACACTTAATGACTTTCCCCGTGATTTACGAGTGGAGATAAACCTATCTTAATTCATTTACGATTGTTCTTCCTCCCCTTCTTCCAATGGAACAAATACACACACACACAGTCAGTCTGGAATTGCACTTCAGTTTCTACACACGCCTATTATCTGCACACGTGCGTGATACTTCCATCCACTTCATGTTGCCATTCTATCTCGATAATTTGCAAATATACTTCCTTACTGTTATGAGGGGTTATTTACAGCAATCACACAACCTCAGTCAGACACGAGGGAGAAGCCATAAATAAATGAGAAGGTTACTTACTACAAACTATAGATGTGGTTTAGTGATAACCTCTACCAAATTACGGGGAAGTCAATTCGACGATGATGATGATGATGATGCATATCTGTGATTGTGTCCGGGATTGCGTGTAAACACGAAGACTACACACTGAGGGATGCAATGAGAGGTTGTATACTTGTTTTACATTACGTAAGGTGTGTGTTCACTCTTGACTCTACTCTACGGATCCTTCGACCTACTACAGACCAAATAAATTCCTTCATTATTACACGCTCACCTTTCGTAGTGTGTGTAGTAAATTAACTCGGAGAAAACTTTCACTTCCGTTCCCTAAGTCCACTCCTATTTGTTATTGCCTTAGTGTAGTGTAGAGTGTAGAGGGGATTTAAGGATTTGTGTGCTGCAACTCTCTGACCTAATTACTTCCTGGAGTTTTAGTTTACTGGGCGAGGCGAAAAAATATTCGATGCGATGGTGTGTTTGCAGATTTCAAAATGAGGGCAGGCAGATCATATTGAACACAAAAGTGTAATGCTTTCCTGATCCCTTCCGTTGTTTGGAATTTGGAAGTATATTATGTCTACAACAGTAAACATTCATTAAGTGGATGCCTCACACAGTTTCATTAGAGGAAGCGCTTTTCCGCCGGATTAGCCGAGTTCAAAGTGTTTTGAATAAAAAGCACCTGGGAGAAAAATACTCAAATACCGTTATTGAAATCTTTTGTTCCAGGGAGGAAATAAAAAATCTTGGAAAGTGAATGTGAAGCTTGTGTGTGTGTTTGATGATACGAAGTATGTGGGAGATAGTTTCCTCGTGGCAATGTGGGTTTGTGGTATGCGAGGAGTGTGTTCGTGTGAAAATATGATAGAAGAAATATTGTAGAAGTATAGAATCGTGTAGATGGAGATTGCCCCAGGGGGTGTGAGTGTGTGTGTGTGTGTGTGTGAGATGATGTAAAATAGAAGGAGGATTGCCATTAGGAGAGAGGAATAGTGAAGTGGAAGTGAAAACAGATGATGATGATGATGATGGTGCAGATCATTTGGTCCTGAGGGGCTTCTTCTCAACATACTCTTGGAGGAATCTCCATTTATTCGCAATCATTGTGGAAATTTGAATTCGTCGGATAGATCGAAGAAATGGATTGCCTGCGCCTTTTCCTTTCTCACCACAAACCGAACTCTCACAAAGGCTCCTACTTCCTCACAGAGAGAGATATACTTCTGACACGACCGCTGGACTTCCATCCATCTCATCTCTTCGCGTTGAGAATCATGTAAAGTAATGAGGACTCAGCCACAGAGCCACAACCACACGAAGTATGCCAACTGGCAGGAGAACAGAATAGGATTACATTTCTTGGAGAAATGGAGGAGGAATTTAGAAAGGAGATTTTGAAAATGGAATTACGAAATTAGCAAATCAATGCTTTCTACTCGACAACTGTTTGATGTGGGAAAAGTTGCCAGATATTTCTAAAAGGGATGTTTCCCCAAGTTCCAAGTATAATATGTGCCTGGTTTACATTTACTCATCCCTTTGTAGTGTGTGCCAGCAAGTTCCTACATAGAATTTCTGTAGCTGCTTTCACTCTCATTTTGTTAGTAGAGAAAATGCCTGTAGGAAACTAAAAGTGAACACTAAATGGTAAATATTAAATCAGAGAGAAATTGCTCCAGATATTTGCGCGTTTTGTGCGTTCTATGGAGTCTTTGAACTGCACAGAGAGTGTAAATTAGTGATCAGAATTGCCTGAATATACTTTTAGTTCATTTTAGAGATTGGGACAATATTACTCCCATTCTACAAGAATTCTTTTTTGTCAATTAGGAATTATTTAATAGATGTAGGGTTAAGTCTCATTTGTGTTTATGATGATTAGAAATTGATTTCTGAATAAGATTTGTTGTGGTTTTCTATAGAATGAGCTTTGGCTACCTTTCCCAGAAACATAACAAGAGTGTCAATAGATCAGAGATGATTGCAAGGCTTCTTCCAAAGAAACCCGAGAAGGAAATAGGGAAGACCTTCATTGATTTCTGCGTAAGAAAGCGAGTAATAATGGAAGCAGAGAGAGAGTTCTTTGAGAACGCGAGACGAAGGAATGTTTGTCCGTGCTTCGTATTACATTCGGACTGGACTTGTGTTTAATAAGAACAGACGTTGTCTGTTGTGTTGCAGACTGCAGACACACTACACCAACACCACACGCAACTTTTCTCAAGACTCAAGACTCAAGAGTTTCCCAACCAAATAGGAATTCCTATACAACATTTATTTCACACACAGAGAGAGAGAGACTACGATTGATTTCACTATTGCACTGGCTTTCTTTCTGGGTGAAATTAAAGACCATTTTGTGCAGACTTTCTGTGGGAAAGCACACACACACACGCTATCACGTGTAGAGACGATGTTTGAGTGAGATGTGCTCCGAGCTTCCTTCTTATAGAAGTTACATACATGTTTTACGCGTGTAACAGCCAACGTGTGTGTGTTCCTTACGAGAATGGGTGAGTGACAACAAGAAAGACTGAAGTAAGGAAAGGACTCAAAGGAAAAGTATGCATTTCAAAGGAAGAAGATGGATTGAAGGTTTCCTCCGAGAGTCTTGAGAAAGTAGGAAGTTATGAAAAGTAATCTAATTCACGTGCCTGGCAATGTTATCCTAATATTATCTTGCGGCGAAGTACTTTATCGGCACGTACAGCTCAGTATGCATTATCTCGGGAAAAAAATTCACGAGGAAGCCGCAGGGCCACTAACAAGTTGTGGAACATATGTAGTAGCATACTTTATGTGTGTATGCATTGGGAGGTTCTTGTCTTAGACTTTCACTCAATTTGAGAACTTAAGGAGAAATTCAGTTACTTTTCCAATGAGAGCAAATGTGACTCACGTGCAGAGGACCTTTGGACTTTGCAGAGGTGCATTAACAATTATGTCAGCACTCGTGTCATTGTCATTATCGGTAAAATGATGTTAAGACAATCCAAAATCTTCTGCTGCATATTTACAGAACCACTAACACATAGCTATCAACACAGTTTAGAATCAAATTGCCTCCAAACAAAGAATGTTGACCTGGAACAGACAGGAGTTGAGGTTTACAGAGAAATAATTGAATTACTGGGAAAACCTTTTCTGTGACATTGGGACTGGATTTGAAGTATGAAATAACGTGTGCAGTTATGTTGGAGACTGTGAAACGAGTTGGAGTGTCAAGAAGTCAGCCTGGGGATCACAAATGAAGGAATACAAACAAAAGGAAAGTGTATCTGTGCACATTTGTTCCCACACAATGAATGTGTAATGAGGGTGGAGAACGCAATTAATCATCATTTGAACACAAGACCGATGTACACTGCCCTCTCATTATTGGGTGAATGGGCAAGGCTAATAATAATAACAGTTTGGACTTGTCTTGGAGGTCGAGAGATGGGAAAGTAATTAAAGACAACAGACTTCTCCATGCCAAGTGTCAGTCTGTTGGGAGAAAGGGAAGAAAGTTCCGACAGAAGTGGAGCGAGCGACGATAAGAACGTCTCTTAATTTACCTCTCTCCATAATTTGTTTCTCCGGGAGAAGGTTAGTTTTGTTTACGTCTGTGGAGATTTTTAGATAAAAAGTTAATCTTGTCTGTGTGTGTGTGTGTAGGATCTTCCGTTTGATGTGGGGAAAGGAGAAAAGAAACGGGTGCGTTAATATTACATTGAGTTGTTTTCTGGTAGTTTTCTTCTTGGAGAAAGTAATAATTGAAGAGTGTAGGTTGGCTTTGTTGTGTGTGTAGGAAGACAGGGAAACAAATTACGTAATTGAGATGGAAGAAGAAATCTGGATGAAAGTTAAGCCTACTGCTGCTTCTGAAGAGGAAGCTAGTGACCTTACTCTTAATACCCACAAGATGTGTAACGGGTTTGGTGCTTTGATCTTTAATCTTTCAATTTCTTGTGGGAGTTTCTTAGCAGGAGATTTTGATAGGCCTGTGCTTCACATACAAGGACATGACCTGCGTAATAATATGTACAACACGCTGGATTACGTTGATTGGGGAGAAAACTGCTCCTGCTTTCACTCGACCAGATCGTTGGAAGGACTTGGAAATTCTTCCAAGTGTTTTGTGACTGTGACTTTGTATTCATGGAGGATTCAGTGGAAGAGACTCTTTTCTACTTCTCCAAGAGCATTCGCTTGCGTTTGAAGATAAATAGGCAATCTATTCACCTTCCGGATGCAGCGGAGTGAGAAATTCTTGGAAGTTTCAACCCATTTTTCGATCTACTGAATGAGGGTGAAATTGAGTGCTGACGCAGTTATGTCCATCTCAGGACCAACCGGATATCGAAATTAAGCCTTTATGCTTTAACGAGATTGCTTTAATAGGCTTCTCTATAAATCTTTATTAATTGTGCGTTTATGTGGCAGTGACATAGGTCATGTCATAGGTCATGTGTGTCAAAAATTGACAATCCTTTCATGAGGTTTTGAGTGACTGTACATGGCAAGTGCTCCTAATTGCTTCCGCGTATGTTACATAACTGAAGTTATGAAATAAAAAGGTATTGTGTTGTTACATAAGCACTTGTTAAGCCCTTGAATTCATTTTTTACCAAAGCTTAGTTATCTACAAGCTTGAGTGCTCAAGTGAAGCTGAAATTCCTTTTTTTCTTTGATGCGACAGCAGCTCACATTTTAATGATACTACGCCTGATCTACCGTAACTTTCCAACTATTAACTATATACAAAGCTTAGCGATAAATCTGTGTAATCAAGAGTAATGCTTTCCAAATTATGTACGCTTCTACCTCAACAACAAAACATATTTTGAAGACGACCATTTTTGTCCAAAAATAAGTCCTTCCAACGTCGTATCTCACAAGATCCAAATGAACAGTGAACACACGTTACTTTGCAAATTCCAGGGATAAGCATACCCGTACAAAAGCTAATATTTTGCTTTTCCTTCATTCTTCAACATGTTTCCGCACTGCTAGTTGAAAAATATTTTATTTTTTAAAGGAAACTCACAAAGCGTTCAGAATAAGGTTACATCTCGAGGGAAGAAAGTGGATTCACAAATAAAGAAGAAGAAGGAAGGATTTCCAATGGTGTGTGTGTGTGTGTGTTAGAGTCGTTTCAGTCATTTCTGGGTAAGCCAAGTCAATCTGGACGGTTGTCGGTGGCAGTGGAACTGAACCCGGATGAAAAGTTTCCCTGACTCAGCAATTGTTGGTTTTGTGTACTTTAAGCTGAGAGAGCCGAGTGAGGTGACACTTTCTGCGGACTATACTTTATTATAGTAAACACACACACGCATATCCTCACAGCAAGACTTCTCTTATGAATTCTTTACACACAAAGGCTTTCTCGGGAGAAATGCAACTGTTATTGACCACCTCAAGCTCACGAAGCTCTCTCTTTCACTTTTTCTAAAGGTTAGTCGACTCCTCTTATATGGGAGAGTGTCCGGAGGATGAGCGATCACTTATTTTTTGTCCTCGATGCATCGTTGTCCCTGTCATTGAAGAATGTCAGTCTTACTTCCATCTGCGCGAGGAAAAGGACATCGATTCAATCACTTGGGCCAGACGAGGATGAAAGTATAGAAATGTAGAAGAAAAAATGGAGTGTCGGTGAAAGAGAGAGAGAGAGAGATCTCTTCTTTGGGTTTGCAATAAAAGTGGCAGTGGATTGGCTGCTACTTTGAGCCATAATGAGTCTCTAGGATAAGATTGTTGGGAAGGAAGAAAAGGAATCGCGCGTCTTATTGCCTCAAAATTGAGTGTAAAAGAAAGGGAAGAATGGAAGGAAAGTCGTCTCTCGTCACATCATCATCATCATCTCACTCTTCCAATCACAATTGACTTGGCAATCAATTCGACAATGCCCTTATGTCCCTATACATATATATATGTGTGTATATATTGTGTCTGTGTGTATATACTTACACACGCAGGGGTTCTTTTGACAAGCATTTTGTCCACCAAAAGGGAATTTAATTTATATAACTAGAAAAGAATGAATGGAACATCCGCAATAATAAAGTGGAGGAGAGTTGTGTAACTGTAGCGTATCATCTTTGGGAGTAAACCTTTTATCTTTTTGTTACATGGAAAGACGGAAATAAAAGTGTATAAAGTGTCTTAGGGAAATTGAGTGGAGAAAGAGAGAGAGAGTAGAGAGAAAGACTTTCCTCGAAATAAATCCACTCAAAAAGTCAGCCTAACTTTGGCGTTTCAGTAAAAATCTTGTTCAATTTTGGACGTTAAATAAACCATGACAGGGCAAAGTGGCAGGAGGTCTTTTTCATGAAAAGTATAATGAGAGAGAGAGAGAGAGATTAGCTTATGGAGTAGCTGCTCACAAAGTTGTTTAGCAATTTCCAAGATGCTTTATGGGTTTTATGGTTTTATTCTTTACACACAAAGTTTATACGTGTTTCCTAGTAAGCTTTCTATTCTATACACAAAATGCCACGTCACATAACTCAAAAGAGAAATTTAGCTGACCGAACTGAATAGAATGCTGCTGACTGATTGTAATTATTTACAGAACGGAGTTTGAAGTGTGTAGTTCCTTCTCAAAATCGCTTGTAAATAATTCGGCTGTTTGAAAGTTTAATAAATTCCGTGGGGTGCTTCAAGGCTTGTCAATTGTGTTGAACTTTCGGTGACATGAGTAATAGGTGGTCGTGTGTCAGTGATGGAATAAAGAGCAGATGTGCATTATCACAACTTTCTACTCTCTCCTGTTGAAGACAATAGACAAACTATTGATCTGTCTGTGAGTACATTCGAATGAAACTACACAGTACACACGTGAAAGTACGAAAGTGCAGCAATGGCATTAGTTTAAGTAGAGACCGACGCAGTTAGAAGAGATAACTCAAGTTTCCGAGCCTTCCGGGTTAAGGAAAAAAGTTTTTGAAAGATTCAATGAACGTTGTGTTGTATGTTGTATTTTGTACATACGTGGATGTCACTTTGGTGCAAATTACGCGAGAAATACTTCCACTTTGTGTTGATCGGGAAACTTTTACTCGTTAACTTTGATCCCTGCCTGCCGTAGTGTTTTCGTCGTAGTCTGTTCTGTTGACGTTGATGGTTATGTGGTTGTGTTGTCTGGTGAGCAATACCCGAATTGTTGTTCAAGTTGTGGCTTTGAGGCTTTCGTTGTCAGTTGGTGTCCTTTTGTCTTTCCTTCTTAAGTGTCTGCTCCCCACCTCACCAACTACTTCCCTTTCTACTCACAACAGTCAAAGTTTATGCACTTAAGTCTTGATTTGTTTTCTGGACTCATCTCTCTGTAACTCTCTACCTTTTGTTCTCCTCTCTCCTTTGAGATTAACGTACGTGTGTGTAGGGAATTACATTTGAACAGACTCTCTCTCTCTCTCTGAAGATTAATTCTTGAGTTGGACTTGCCTTTCATTAAATGCTGTCTTTAGAATAGGTATGTAATTCACGTGTGTGTTCTTACTTCCTGGAGACAAATATTTATCCAACATATTTATCCTCCGATGTAAATCCTTGTGGGGGTTTTAAAGGAAGAAGAAATAGATTTGGAACCACAATAAAGGGAGCCCATAATGTTTTATACTATTAGTCCTACTCATAGGTTCTTGTTTGCTTGAAAGGTGTAAATTCTCATTTAATCGCTTAAATCGGACTGAGTAAACAAGGACTCACTTTGTTTACTCAAAAGTGTGAAATAACTTTCCCCTCTGATGTTTTAAACTTGCACAGGGAAGCTGATGTGTGCCTTTTACTTTCATGCTTAATAACACCTCTCCTCATTCTACTCAACTTCCAGCAGGTTTTGCAAATGACTGCCTCTTTGTAATTTCAATTACTCTCTGCTTTTTCCGCATTAATTGGGTCTTTGGCTTACAAACCTACTTACTGTGTTGCCTATTAAGTAAACCTTCTGGAGAAAGTTTGAAGAAGGAAGTTACTACTAAGAAACCTTCATTATAACTCGATATTTATTATGTTGTGTAATGTGCACGCATCCAGGTTAATAATAATTTCTGTGGATCAGGAAATTAAGAAGTTTATTGGAAACTCGTGTGCTAATTTCTAAGAATGTAAAGTTGAGCTAGGAAATAAATTAGAACATTAGACGAGAGAATTAAGGGGAATCTGTTAGTTTTAGAAATTAATTTAGGAGTTCAGGAGAGAGAGGACGAAAAAGCAATATTGAAATAGGCTTACCTATTATTTGGGAAACTGGTATCGTAATTACAAATTACAACTCGTACAAACCAGAAATCATTACGTGGATACGCAAGGATTCCCCAGAGAAAAGACAACCACAGTGCATTAACTTAAGTGTAGGCGAGGAAAGAGAGAGTAGGGAGCGTTTTACGGTTTTACGTTACAGGAGGAACTTTACCCACGAACAATAAATTCCATAAGTGAGTTACTCTCATTAAGAAATAATTCATTTAAATTCAGATAAATGTCGGAGCTGTGAGCTTAGAATTAAGTTGGGACTCGCAGACCACAGAGAGCTGCTTTGCTCCCACTTGGCTTCATTTCAATGCTACGCCGATTTACGGACTCACACTTGAATGCACTTGCATCCCAATTTATTAATTATGATAAGCACTAGGAGAAAGTACACTTCTTGTAGGGAGTAGGGAGTAAATTAATTCTTACGACCGGAGTTTGTTACGAGATGAGCTTGTTTAACTGGTAGACAGCCAGCCTGTTACACCCCAAGTTCAAGTGAAGGGGAAAGTCTTCGAAGTCTGAAGAAGATTTGTAGTTGAAGGCCGAGGAGAGGAAATTATGGAGGAACATTGAGAAATGTAGAAGAAACATCTTCAGTCAACATTTGAGTTTGCTTTGCTCTTTCTCTCGTTGTGTGATGAAATGTGATTTGTTTGTGAAGAGAGTAAAAGGAGGAACATGACCGAATTTGAAATCACAAGGACAACACAGTAAACACGGACTTATTGAGTTGACATCGTGCGAATGTAGTTTGGAATTTGGATCTCTTAAGCCCGTGAAACCACACGGGTAAGAAGAAAGTTGGGAGGAAAGGAAGGGCGTGTGTTCCCCACCCTCAACTTAAATTTCCTATCTTGACTTTCTCCTTTCTCCCAACTTGGAAATCAAATTTAAGAAGTTAACTTCCCTTCTAAAGTGTCAATGTGAAAGTTAGGACTTATAGGACATGAGACGGGATTTCTAAAGTTGGCCACCCTCCCTCCTACAAACTCGTGTTAATTACTTCTAGATTTTGTAATGTGATTACTACCAATCACTTCGACTAAAGGAGAGGCCTCCTCTGCTTACATAACTTTTGAAACCAAGTCTTTCTGAATGTCACACTACAAACTATACAGCCTACAAGTTAAGTTTATGAGATTTGAAACTGACATGATTCTTTTTGGAATCTCCGTGTGAAAGTCTTGCACAAGTGTTACTTCCTTGGGAAGATGGTGAAAGCCTTTACTTCCACAGGGATTTATATTTTCTCCAGTTGTGTGTTTGTCCTTGTCCAGGTTCATTTTGTAATTTAATTTCCCACTGAAAGACAAATTCAGGAAGTTTTTGAAAAGAAAGTGTACTTCTAGTGATGCGTTCATGGAAGGCAGCAGAGGAATGAACTACGAGCTGAGTTTACTACGAAACCTCCAAGGAATCCCCAAGACACACGCGAAGACCAAACGAAGACAAATCGAGAGTAATTTGTTGTGATCAGCGTAAAGTAAATAGGTTGAGAGAGAGAGAGAGAAAGCAACAGCTTCTTCCTTCCTTCGGAGGAGAGGAGTAGAGAAAGAAGTGATGGGGAAGAGTCAAATGATAATTCCCTGCAGATCAAAGTCTCCTCCACATTAAAGATTTATTGTAAATCAGTCAAGCTGGAGGCTGGGCAGGAAGTGAATGCAAGTCACGTCACTCCTCCTCTGTTAGCATTAATAGATTAGAAGCAGCTACGAGATGAATTAAAAGCCAAAGTAAAGGGAGTTAGTTAGCAGGGCTCATGAATTTTTCCACATTTCCTCACGCTACTCACGAGTCACCCGTGTGTCTTATCTGCGATCTCTCTAAGAACGTAAAACACTCCGGTGCATGGAAAGCCAATCTGTCATTCACAAGTTGTCACCATTGGATTATTATATGACCACAATGTCCCTAGAGAGGTCAACTCGTGTGTCGCAGCCTTCTCCACACACTTAGGTAGCTTTCTAACATTCTAGATTTCACTGACAACAACCACCCTACTTACTGCGTACTCCTGCTGGTGTTATATTTTACTTCTCGGAGCTCCGACAAAAATAGCGAGAGTGACAAACCAGCGTAATTAATCTTGATAATGGAATGTGAAGAATGATGGTTGGAGGAGGATCTACTGCAATATTAATTAATATCATTAGAGAGAGCGGTTCACGTCTATCGATTCCCTTATGCATTTTATCTCATCTTTCTTTCTCTCAGACTGAAGAAAGGAGAGGAGTCGTTGGGTTGTCGATTGTCAGTAAGCTAAGAAGCTTAAGTAGAGAACAGTGTGGAAAGTAGAAGGGAATGAAGAAGCTATAGAAAATAGAACCACTACCACCGGACATGACAGTTCTTCTTAGTGTGTGCGTTCTTCGTTCTAACTTGTAGTTGTGTGTACTCTCAGTGAGAGACACATGACATGACAGAAAACTAATCGTGAAAGCAAGTGTGTAGGTTGTTCTCGAGCCGATTGGGGAATTCCTTTTTCATCCAATAACGAATTTACTTATTTATGAAACCCTAAAGTAAAAGTGAGAGACAGGGAAGGAAGGCTTAGGAGAAGGAAAGAAATGTGGATCGTGGCTGTAAATAGGAGAAGTATAGATGAGAGTACAAAGTACAAACAGTCAAGAATGGGATTACATATTACATCCCTTCCCTCATTTAAAATTCCACCTGCACTCACTCCACTCCCATTTGTTTTATTATAAAACAAAAACTCCCAAAGATACAAAAGTTCTTTTCCTTCTTTTTACGCAATATTTGTGGGGATCTCAATGGGATGAATACTCCATAAAGAATGAAGAATGGGAGTTCTCTACACTTCCGATGACAATCAGAAGTCGTCGTGTATGGGATTTTATACCCTCATCCCCTCTTATCACCACCAACTGGTACACACTCAACCAGCAGACCAAGTACAACACAGATCATCTCCGGATGTCAATTCACATTTGGAAGGAATGTGAACGAGCATTGAGCATCATTCTCTCCCCCATAAGTTTGAAGGAGAGCTGATCTGTTTCATTTATATTTATATGTGTATCAATTGGGTTTAGAGAGATGGAGGGATGATAGCATCAAACATCACACAATGAGGATCTTGTTAAGGAGAGAAATGTGTGTCTCACCAACAACCACTAGTGAAAGTAATCCTTAGTGACTTGACATCATTGTTCCATCACTTCTCGTCACTCACTCTTCGTGGATGAAAGGGGAGATCAGAATGATGAGTGGGGAGAGGAAGGAAGATGATGTTATTCTTGCGATGAATGTGACACTGTGACTGTAGAGACAGCAGCGAGGGTTTTAATGAGAGCAGGAAATGGGCAAATGTAACTAAAAATAGCGAAGGACCAGGAGTAAATAGCAAGTGGGATTATATCACTTTGCTGAGGAGAGAGAGAGAGAGTGAAAGTACCTTAATTTGATTTGCGTATTTGAGATTCACCCCACGATCTTCGGGTGAAAGGTGTACAATACAAATGTGCAGGGGAACTCACATATATTCTGGATACACACACAATGGTCTTCGTTAGTTCCTTTTTCTTTTCCTTACAGACGCTCTACTTCCTTCTTCTTGCGAAGACACATGGAATAACTAATTCTACGGAGAATAGATGCACACATGAATGACTACACTACACTATCGTTGTACTTCCTCTAGTTAACTACACGACAAGCGAAGAATGACAAAGGTTGTTTGGAAATCGGAAGAAGGTTGAGAGTAAAAATACGCTATATATAGAAAGGGAGTACGGAGTTAGGGAAAGAGGGAGCAGAGAGATGAATGCAATTATATTATAAGGAGTGAATAAGAAAGAAAGGAAGTCGTGATTTGGAATGTGGATGAGCAAACAAATTTATTCAATTCCCTGGATATTGTTCCGTGTAATGCGAGCCATATATCACAAACTAACTTCCAACTTCAGACCATTATTATCGGGGAGTATTTCCCTGCTACTCCTCCTGCTGCAAGTGGTGGTGGTGGTCGAGAACTTCCTTATGTGTAGTTGGGAGTTACTACCTTTCACTCTCAACAAATGCTTTGGTAAGTTTCAAAGATACGCACACTTAAGTTGCTTCCAGGAGGACACTGTCATTTCTCTATCAACCCAATAATCCGGAATCAGACAATGAGATTATGAAGTGCCTAGTTTCGAGGAAACAAAATCAGGTCTCTATTCTAGGCTAATAGATCCTAGACTATATAGAAATGGTTAATTGCAATATTTACTTTCAAAAGTTGTTTGATCAACTCATCACTTAGACTTCCATTAGTCTTTGGTCTTTGGTTGTGGTGGGCTAGTCGGGAAGTCGGCAGTCAATTGACCTCTCTGCTTGCTCAATGCATTAAATTACTGTTAGTAGTCCAACGTTTCCAATTCCTGTTGCTTTAATACTAAAAGCCAAGCAGTAGTAAAGCCACGATTTCATTAACCAGGAAAGTAAAAATTAGATTACCCGTATTTCCAAGATTTAAAATATCACCCATAGTGTTGGTTGGTGTGATGGGAATCGGGAAACCTGGAAACTCTCCAGTGAATTCAGATATTATGTAAAGTGCTTCATTGGAAGTGGAGAGAGTAGATGGAAGGGATTATGAAAAGATAGCACGAGGATGAAGTAATACTGCTCAGCCGAAATAATGAATGGAAGATCAAAGGAAGGAAAAATATGTTGATTTGCATGAGACTGTTTGGAGAGTGAAGTAGCAGGCAGGAATGTTGGTGGCAGACATTTTGGATGTGGAAACGGGTGCGGATAAAATTTTGGATCAGTGAGCCATGAATTGATTCGATTCCCTCGACAGAGCCGCCGGATGTGTAGCTAATTGTTATTTTAGAAAACGAATTTGCCCTCTTAAGCCTCCCTCCTTCCATCCTCCATCTCCTAGTCTTTCTTTTCGAGAAAGCCCTCTTCATATCCCTCGTAATCTCTCCTGACAAGGCCAAAGGATTAAGGCTCCCTTGTTAACGCCTTCCACACTCGAATGATTAGTCTACAAGTCTACACATGCCTTAGATCAAGTGCAATAATATCCAAAATGCTACTCCTCTCTTCTGACCTTCGACACAACATTGGTCTTTTATATACAAGTTAATGCAGAAACGATCTTATTAATTTTCTAAACGCGCACATTAGCTGTAAATGAAGTGTAAAAAATGAAAAAAAACTATAAAAAAATTAAGTCTGCATAGTCTTAATGAATATTAGAGGCTGAAGAAAGCGAATCCGTATTCATTGGAGAGAGAGACAGAATGGGAGTCTTGAAATAGAAATGGAGGAAGTGAGCATTAAATATGCACTTACGCAACGACCACTTTAGATGGGAGATAGAAGAATAATGAGGAGCCCGTTGCATTGTTTCCATTCCAATCCAGCAGTAAATCATTTTTAAGTAGTGTCATTAATTAAGTTGGAGACGATACTCAATCCTTATGTCAAAGTCATTTGTCTCCATCCATTTGTGGAGTTGGGCTGCTCTTCAATGAATACTGAATACTAAACCAGAGGGTCGTCGTTCGTTTCTATTTAAACTCACTCTCATTGGAATTCCCAAGCACCAAGGCAAACATTTGTTACTTTAAAAGTCCCTTTTATTGGGCCTCAGCCTTTTGTTTCCGGCTCAGTTGCCGTACAAGTGTCACACTCGCTCTCTCTAAAGGCTCAGGCTCATTAATTTGCCCAAGTTAACTTGATCTTTCACTTCCTCGTGGATTAATCTGAGCATCTCTACGAACGAGCGAGATAGGCTCTCGTGCTGCGTGTGATTTCAGGGGATTTTAACCCAAGAAACGAGCTCAATGTCACGACCTTAAGGACTTAGGAATTGTGAAATCTGCCTCATTAGTGAGTGTGTTCATTATTGAGATTGCAATACAAGAAACCCCCCGGAACAATCAGAGAATAAAGATTGGGAGAGTCTCGTGAGGAAGCAGATGAAGATGAAGAAGCAGCAGGGAAAGGAACAATTCTTTTAGGAGTCTCCTGCAAAATCATAATTATTATTCAACGCACAAAGGCAGAAGGCAGTGGCATAGGAGTCTTAGGAATATTCAGTCAGTCAGTCAGGAGCATCCAAAAAAGTCAAACTTTGCTTTTTATATATTTAAGCTTCCATATTCCTTACAAATTTCTGAGCTTTTCTCTTTCAATTCTTCTTTTTTGATTCAACGGGAAGGAGACGGAGGAGGAGGAGGAGGCTTAAAAACTCCTTAGTCAATGACTTTCTTGAAGATAAAAAGTTTTGTGTGGAGGTTTCCTCTTTTGGAGCGAGTGTGGTGGAAGGTTGTTGGAAGGATGGGGAACCCAGTGAGATTTCTTCTTTCCTATTGAAACCTCAACTCTATTTATTCTAATAAAGTATTCTTCAGGAGAGAGAAGGAGTATAGAATTGTGCTCAACCAAATTACTCTCCCACCAGTTATCCATTTTATTCTTTCCCTTTTTCTGACTTGGTGAAGTCTGGAGATGAGCGGAGAGGAGTTTGATGGTCTTTTTAACGTTGAGAGTTTCACTATATATGTATTATATATACTATTATATTGTGTTATACACACCCCTGTGATTTGGATGAGTAAACTTGTAGAGAGAGAGAGAAGTGATATGAAAACATGAGAAGAAGGGGATCGAAAGGATGAGGATGAAGGAAGGAAAAGGTTTTTAAATCTTAAATAAGATAAAGAGCTGAGGAAATGAATGGATGAGGGATGATAATGATATTAACAAAAGGGGAGAATGCAAATACGAAATACTGCGGAGGTTTATAAATGAGACACACTGTTACACTGTATTTTAGTTTGAGAGACTGCGTGTCAACCTTTTTAAAATCCTTTTAACGCTAACTCCCCATTTTAATTGCGTTTTTAATGGGAATAGTTAATTTCATTTGGCTCGTGTCATTCAAATGGAGTTTTGGATTCTCTGCGGAGTCAAATGGGTTTTAGTGGCAGTGCCTAAGGAATCCTCCTCGGAGTCTCTTTAGACATTAAAAAGAAGGATGACGGAAAGGAAATAAATTAAATCTTTTTACTTACCGAATTATCAGATGATGTCACAATGCCCCGGGTATAAGTTCGCTGTAAAGCAGATTGCCTTTTGTGTTTGGCAATTGAAGTAGTAGTCACTGCAGTGGTGTGTGAAATATTATGTAAGCTGGGAGATGCAGTTTACAGGCCTTCAGTTGAGGAACAAATTATCGCGATAAGTCTTGAGATGATTTATAGTTTGGCGTGTAAATCTCACTGTCTGTGTGTGTTGCACAAGAGAAAGTTACAAATGTACGGGGAAAGAAGTTCGTGTGAGTTTTGTAGAAGAGGAAAGAGAGAGAGAGAGAGAGAGTGTCTCGCATCAAAGATCGGATCTGAACTCTTTTCCCAGGTAAACCGAAAGAAGGAAGGAAGGAAGGAAAAGTCTGTCACTTTATTTCCCTACTCACCTCTCCTCCACATCAATTCAACTTACACTGGCTTTAAATCAAAATCAAATGTTCTACAGCTACACTTTCCTCGTCCTCCTATCCTTTCAATCCCATCGTGAATGTCACAAAAGTTTCCCCGTGAGTGTGTAATGAAACAACACTGAACACGTCCTTTTGTCACTCTACTTTAGTCTTTCGAACACTCTGGGGATTTACGGATTTCTCGATCTGCACATCTGCGAGTGGAATCTCGCAAAGAATCACTACTCTCAGTCCTCCAATGCAATAAATGACGAGATGTGTTTAATTCTTCACTATATTCTGGAAATGTCAAGAGACACACTTTATAAAAACTAATTGAGATGCAGACTAACTAAAAAAGTTTTTGGGAGAACACATTTAAAATCTCCGAGATTTGGTGCTTCGTTGTATCATTAGAGAAACTACATTTATTTTCCGTTTGATGTTTGAGTTGTATTTTCACTTAAATTACTTTTGTCCGGAGATTAATTCACGAGAATTGATGAAAGTCTGTGTTGCTGTGTTTTTCGAAGTTTTTTTAGACTTGAAGCACAAAGTATTTCTTTTGAGAAATGCTACCCAAGTATTTCGTATTTCAGTGGGGAAGTTGAGTCTAAATTTGAGTTTTTAAAATTTCACCTCATTTAGGAAGTTTCAAGTTTGGTGAAAGTACGAAAGTCCAAGAGTGAAGACGACTCGTTTGGAGAAAGTGGAGCAAAGAAGAAGTGTAGAGGAAGTTACTAAGCCTCTAAGACGAAGGTGAGTGTGTAGTTGTGTTGGATATTTTTCTAAATTAAATTACTCGTACTCTCACAACTTTTAGTTTTGCGTTCTCTTGTGGAATTACTTGGTGTTTGGACTTTGGACTTCGGTGTCTACTCAGACGGAGAGAGAGAGAGAGAGAGCGAAGAGAGAGATGGAAAAATTTGCAACTTTCTTTTACTTTTTACACAGTCCAATCGGTCATAATGTAATGTTGCGAGTTGGGAAACAGTCTTAGTTAAAAGTTGGAAGATCCCTTGTTGAATTTGTGTTGAAAACAAATGGAGAAATTAGTTCACGTCCAGTAAAACGAGAGGGAAACTTTCCATGAAACCCTCACCTTCTTTTCTAAGTGATCTTCAAGGTCTTCAGGGTAATTGTGGACGAAGCGTTTCTTCTGGAATAAAGTGCTTTCTTCTTATTGAACAAATGGTTGTGTGTTGTGTGTCCGTCCACCAAAGGTTCGTTACTTTAAGTGCGGTGGTTTGTCCAAACAAGAAAACTTTGGGGATAAGTTCGCAGTCTCTTTTAAAGTTAAAGTGGAATTAAAATGCAAAGGTTTGGGTTGTGAGTGAGCGTGAGAAAATTAATAATAATGACTGGAATGGTAGATTTACTTGAGACTGTGTGAATGAATACACGATGAGAGGAAAGTGTTTGAATTTTGAAATAGAGCAGAGAGAGACTCGAGTGAGAGAGAGAGTTGCACGAGAGTAGAGAGCTTTCACTCGACTGACGCATCGGATAGAAATGAGGACTCTTTTTCCTCGATGAGGAAAGCATAGCAGTCCAAGAGAGTTTTAATACAAACTTCCACTGCCACTATCCATCCCTAATGCACCCAACAAGGAAACTAACAACTTCCAAAACTGCTCCTTACTTTCGTCTGGACTGTGGACTCTAGAAATATTTACAGCGTGTGTAAGAATAAGAAACAAGCTGCTTTATATGTATAAAGAAATGGAGCAGAGACACACTCTTTTTTATGCTACAACGTAGTCTCATGTAGTACAAGATGTTCGAACACGGTGAACTATTAAGGAAATGATTACTTAACATCGATCTCGCACCTTTGGATGGAAGTGACATATTTTTAGGCACAGCTTTTTAATCACAAACAACTGAGGAAAGTGAAATGTGTACGTCAGTGAAGTCAATAAAAGTTTTGAGAGACTCTCTCTCTCTAGTGGTTGTCATTTCAGGGATCATTTCAATGCGAGTTGGGAGTTGAAATTTGAGTCTGTCAAAAAGTAAGTTCTGTCTGGTTGGATTGAGATATCTGTGTATATGTATATGGAGTATAGTGGGGAAATAAGCATTTGTCTCCTTGTCTATGTGTCTACTAAACTTAGGTGATCATTCAGTGGGCTGCTCACCCACCGGAGGTTACAGTTGAGTGAGTTTCCCATCCAAAGTTGAATTCTGGATGTGTCGACTACATCACCTGCACTCACGTCTCACGTACTCCAAATTTGCAGACAGATGTGAATGTAAAGGAAGGAAAGGAACGGGGGGCACAAAAAGCGGTACTTATTTTGTGGATGTGATGACGAGTTCTTGTTGAATTGCTTTCTCTCTTTTTGAGGAATCAAAAGTAGGGTAAATGCATTGCGACCAGCTCAGGTTTCTGTAGACCGTGACGAGAAAGGAGTTTGTTGTGTGATGGAAAGGAAACTAGAGATGCTGGTGCATTCAAAACAAACTCGTTCACACACACACACACAAAGCAAAGGCAATTTCTTAGAGAGAAAAGGGATTGCAGCTGGTACACAAGAGTGCATCACGAAGATGAAACTACGGTATTTTTTTTACAAGAAAGGTGCAACAAGCAGCTCGTCGACGGAGTGAAATGGGTTATATAAGAAATTCTTTGGAGAAAGTCAAGCTGGTGGGGAAAGTACTTTTATTTTTGCACATACAAAACACATTTTGCAAGTGCAGAAATTTCAGTTGGTTGTGTAAGACGTTCAGAAATATGACAGGACATGTTGCAAACGACGATGTGTGTGAAGTTTTTGTGTGTTGTAAAATGCAAAGCTTTTTAAAACGTGTACTTTGCATATACAATTTCTTCCAGTTCTTCCAGTTTTGATTTTTTGAGACGTGCTGGAACTGTTGGAACTATTGGAACTGTTGGAGGGAAGGAGGACAAGTTTGCGTGAGAGTTCAATTCTTGTAATTTAGCATGTTTAAAAAGGTGAATTAATAAGAAAGCCCGTTTTTCTTCTTTCCGATCGCGATCGTGTTTCAAGTAAAGTTGAGGTAGTAGTTGTGTGTGTTGTGTGTGTGTGTGTGTGAAAGTTGTGCGTCACAAGTCTCACAAGTCACTCTGACAAACAGGGAGGATTAGTTAACGAGTGCTATTAAAAGGATCCATATACACTGGGAAAGGGAAAGAGACGAGAACATGCGACTATTACATGTGTAAAGTCTAAAGGTTGAGTCGTTTTCCTGGCCTTAGAAATTAAGGAAATGAGAGAATACAGTGAGGAATCAAAATGAGCAAATTTCCTTGCCAAATCGAAGTTCTAGAGATTCCAGACTAAACAAAGTCGTTTCCTCTCTGAAGGCACTTGACTTTTGAAGTCTTGTCTGCCAAAATTTAGACTATAAGTGGAAACGAAATGAAATGGGCCATGAAAAGGTTTGATTAAATCATGGACTTTTTGTCTTGCCAAATCACTCACTCACTTTCCCTGCCTTTGTAATAATAATGAACTCGCTATGCCAAATTCAAAAGCATGTGCGAATTTCTGCCTCCTCTAAAGAGAACTCTTGGTTCTTGATGCAAAAACCCGTTTGTGTTTATTGTGGAATCACCAAACTCTCCTAGTTATTTGCGAAACAGTATGAAAGTGCGCAATATTCTAAAGTCCAAACTACAAAATACAAATGGTCTGTGAACTCTGGTGACTTTTAATCTTTCGCTCACGCACACAAACACAAGGGGAAAGTACGGAGAAAGGAAATAATTGTTCCGTGTCACTCGAGGAAAGTTTATATCTTAAACTTTCATCGGTTCGACACGAAAGACTGAGTAATAATAAGAATTAAGGGTGGGTGAGTATTAACTAAATGCACTTTGGGTGCCGGCTGTTGCTCGAGAGGGATTTGTCCGATGGCAATAAAATAATTTAGGTCAACGCTTCCAATCCCATTGTTTCTTCTGTGTTAAGTAGCATGTATGTATTATTGTGTGTATAAGGGATCGAACCAAGGGTCTTCTTCTTCTTCTGTGGAGGAGCGTTTAAGGTATGTGAGGCGTGTAAATTGATTACATTGTGTAATTGAGCAGAATGGGGGAGAGAAAGGAGGCGACAATGTCTTAAGTCTTCAGGCTCAACTTATTTCGGGTGACTGGATGGTTGAATTATTGCCACGTAGCACATCCACCATTATTATTATCTTCTCTAGAGTTGTATGTATGTGTGTGTGTGTGCAGTCGCATCTTCCGAGTTGTCTTTCAAATCTCCAAGACGAGTGAAAGTCCCTCCAGAAGATGATGAAGAAGAAGAAGAAAGTAGCAGATTTCCTTTTATTCTTCCTCACGCTTGTCACTGATGTATATTATAGTGTGTAGTACTGTGTAGTCAAGTGTCTGTGGAGCTTTGGTTTCTTTGTATTGCTTCGCGAGTAGACTCCCATTATTCCATTACACAGTCTTCGTTTGATTCAACGTGAATAAGTTAGCTTTCGTATTAAATACATTTTGTATTTATTGTGTTACTACTCAAGAGGAAACTGTCGCAAATGCCCAAGTGAAATATATTTCAGGAGGATTGAGACTTTCTTGGAATGTCTTTAGTGAAAGCGATGTCATAAGAAATAGACTACTACTGAGAGGAAATGGATTGTTCTAATGCTCATACATATAAGAAGACCGAGACTTTCTCCTATAGCCGAACACAATTCATTTGCAAGGGTGACAAAAGCAAATTGTTGGATTTTAATTAGTTGCCAACTTTCCCTTGGGCCTTGAGCCTTACGAGAGTGTAAATATAGCTTACTACAAACTACTATGTGTTTTGTAAGAAGGTAATGAACCCATATGCCTCCTCGTTCTGTGCTGTAAGTCCTATCTGAATGTACAAATCAAGTGGAAATGGAATAGACACAGTTGTTATTTATGTGTTGAAATTAATACCCGGAATTACTGTAATATCGGAGAGTTCTTTGAAGAATCCCAGCCTGTAGTTTTGTTTCGTAGTTTTCTTTGCGAAATCCATGGATAGGAGAGTGTACGTCACTTCCTGAATTATGCATCAGGTATTTGAGTATTTGGTGCAGAGAATCTTTTGAATAACGCTCACAGCCAACAGCAGCAGAACTGTAATCATTTCACAAAGTAATTTCTTCATTGAAAGGGTCTAGATATTCCTTAATACTTTAATGGCACGGCTTACACTCTGCGAACACAGAAAAGAGAGCGACTTGGCCTATACGAAACTTATGTTTTATTATTTGCGTCGTCGTTTGGGAAGTAGGAAGAGAGCGTGCCAGGACAGTAATTTAGTGTCTCAAGGACAATGTTACGTGTAGGCAAAAAGAAGAAGAACATTTCTGAGTCTGAACATCTCTCTTTCTTCGCAGATTCCAATTTAATATCTGAGTGAACAAGACGAAGAAGCCTACTTGGTGTAGCGTGGTCACAGTTCTTTGATACTTCGATACTTGTTGTGTAAGAAAGTGAGATCTCACGTTGGGTTTCAGGTAATGGTAAACCACTTCTGGCTGTCTGCTCTTTTGAGCGTGTTGGTATTGATGGAAACCTCTGTGACGAGGTATAAAATTGGATGGTGAAGTAATCAGAAGGGTTATGAAAGAAAGCTAATTCCCCCTTCTTCTTCTTGACATTCACTCGGTCACCAGTTGCCAGTGAAGCGACAAATTCATGTGTGACTGCGGATGTGGGAATGTGACACACTCAGCGAAGTGAAGGAGACGAAGATTTATAAATCCTATTAGTAATTTAGCTTAGTATTACACTTCTTCGCTTAAGCTCTTTTACCAACTAACGAAGAACTTTCTCTCCTTTTTCTTCGGGGATTAGGCAGAGAGAGAGAGAGAGAGACTCTTCACTTCTTCTTCTTCTTCTGGGGAGGATAATAATTAGGCACAGGCTTCCATTGTCATGAATATTCGGTGCCAAATACACACGGATCATTTTTATGTCTCTCGTTGCTCTCTTGCATGTGTATGTGAGTTCTGAGAGCTCCTTCCACTTTGTTACTCTATAATTAGGATAATTAATATAATGAAGTGAGTATTTCACTCGCTATGTATGTGTAATATGTAAGTATGTAAGTATGTTATGTGAGTGAGTGTGTTTAACGAATGGGGGAGTTTTGGTTAAGTTCCAGAAATCCTCGGTTTTGAAGGCGTTAAATCACGTTGAATCGTGTTATAAGGATTATGACGCTATTTTACTGTCTTAGTTTCGGTTTTATGAGTCTGGAGAAAGTGGAAAGAACACAAGGCCAGGGAAGAAGTAAGGCTGGCCTTCAATTTCCGCTACAAAAGTTGTGTAATGAGAGAGTATGAAGAATATCAAAGGAGAAGAAAGTTAATATCCGGACTATTGATGACAAATAATAAAAAGCGGTGGTTGAATAAGATGAGAGAAAAATGAGACCTTTCTTTGGTGGAAAGTAGGGAAAGAAAGAATCTAAAAATGTTGAGATTTTATGTGACTCCTTTGTGTCCTCAATCTGTCAATCTCATTAGCCAATTATCTCGAAGGAAAGTTAAAGTTTGGAACTTGGAACCTTATTAAACTAATAAACCAGCATCATCAAAGCTGCTGGAGACATTTTGTGAATTAGTGCGGAACGAGACGGACTACATTTCAGCCTAAACTTCATACAAAGAAAGTTAACGTAGGTTAGTCTGATTTCATTTTGTACTAACAAGGAGGTTAGTGATAGAAATACATGTCAATAATTATAACTCCCTAGGGAAGATCGAATTGAACTCAAGACTTAAACTGTGCAAATTCAGGTTGTGAATCTCTTTGGATTGTGTGAGGGTCAGTTCTGCTAGGAAGAGTATTAAACGTGGTCCAAGTTCTAATCGTTTAATATTTGAGGACAGGCATAATAAGCAACGGTAATTAATTAGTTATATAACTGCACTACGGCGTGCCTACTTACTACTTGCAACTTGATTCTCAGTTCTGGATAAACTCACAAAGAGCCATTGTGGTTGGTTAGGTCAAGTCAGGCTTCACTGACGAATCCTTATGAATTCATGGCGAATTGACTTTCACTGTTCTTCAGGTCTCTCTCTGTTGTCGTTGCTTCAAAGGTTGGATAACATAGAATAATTTGTTACCAACAGGAGAACCATTCCCTGTGGAACAATACAATGTATCAACATCTAACTTACACGCTACTCTGAGAAGTTTCTCGAATTTAAAGGAAACAAAACTCGTAGTAATTGGCGATTGGAAGAGGGAACCAAGGGCGTTGTGAATAATTGCATTGAAAGATAATGTTTGGAAGAAGATTGTGAATGTCTAGTTGCGAATTTTATTGGGTGAAATAAAAGAAGAGGAGATGGATCAACTGATAATAATGTGGAGAGAATAGAGACGTAGAGTGCGGAGAAAGACTGGAGGCAATTCAATCTGAATGAAGTGAAGTCAGTTGACATGAAATGGAAGGAGTGACAAGTGTTGTATTCAGCTAGGACGTTAGAAGACAAGATGAACATGGAATAGGAATGTAACTGTCTTGTCTCCTGGATATGTTCTTGCACAGACAAACATGCGTGTCATTTCCTTTCACAAATTATAGTAGAACATCAGACACACAACGGCGAAATGATTTTGTCTGGTGATGGGGAGCGATATGTGTTCGTCGGTAGTTGTAGTTGTAGTTGTTGTATTGTGTGGAACAAAGACAAAACAATAAGACAACAGACAACCCCGACTTCTTCTTTTTCTTCTGTAGGAGAAAGTGTGAAAGGAAGTTAAGCAAATGTTGGCCATTTATATGCATAGAAATGTCCCTTTGCGACTCAAAGAATGGCTCACTTGTTTAAAGCAGTTACAACACCCTCACAATATTTTTATTGCGAGGGAATACAACACAACGTGAGAGCTTTATTGGCTTTTGACTCTACTTTCACTTTTCAAGTTTCAATTATTTGTATACAATGCAAAATGATATTTTAAAGCATTTTTAAAGCAACTCATAAACACAGTGCAATATTTCGGGAAAAGAAAAGCGAATTCCAAATGTAAGTTACATAGTAGCAATGTCAATAAGTAATGAGTTTCAGTGTCAAAAGAATCGTAGCACACACAGAGAGTTGTAGGAATTGAATTGTATTGCATAGTAGGTCTGAAATATGTTGACTGTTGTTTCGGATAAATTAAAAGAGAGAGAATGGAGATGAAAGGAGTGTCGGTTGTGAGCTGGTTGAGTAGGCAGGAGCAGCTTCAGAGGAGATGTTCTCTGGAGTCTGTTGTCTGTGTAGATCTTTTGTTGAGTTGTTGAGTATGAAATAAGGATGAAGCCTGGAGCTTATGCTTATAAATGTAAGATAGTCTGTTGTATTTGAAAGAATGTCGTCGTGGAGTTGTGCGAAGGAGCCAATGGATGAAAAGGCCCTATAGACTACGAATCACGTTTCGTGGAATGATTCCCATTTAAGGGCGCACCATCAGCGTTGTAGGAATAAATGGAGAAGACTGTCATTAGCATCTGTGTCATTTCGCTAATGTCTCACGCAGCAAGATGGAAATGAGTATGAATTAAGCGACGACCTAAAGTGACACCCGTACATGACAGCCCACCCTCCGTCCACAGATCCACACCCAAAAGAATATTATGTAAACCACCCGATATCTCCGCCGATGTGTTGCATGCAGATTCTGTTGTGACCTCTCATCTTTGTTGTGATTGTGCTGCGAATTCTAAAGGAAATTATCTCGTTGTGGTGGTTGTCGGTTGTGTGTGCAGAACTGATGAAAGAAAGCAGTGCAAAAATATGTGTGCAAACTCAGGAGAAAGCGTTTGAAGTGTTTGAAGTTTTGAAGTGAAATGCAGGAACAAGAAAGAAAGCAACGCGAGGCCGCAAACAGACAAATGCATTATGTAACGAAGGACAAATAGACAAGAGCAAAAGGTGAAGCGAGGCGAAAATGAATCTGCAAATGTGCTTGGCATTTGGTATTTTGAGTTGGTTTTTTTTGCATGCGAAATCTGCGGAACATGGTGGCGAGGTTTTAGCCTTGTAGTTTGTATGTTGTAGTGTAGTGTGTGTGTGCATATGCTATTTCCAATTCAAATGAAATTTTGTTCGCAGAATGTGGTTTTGCAAAAACACAACTAGAAAAGTCGTAGATTCGTTTATCTTGCAAATTTTAGTGGTTCCAACGGTTCCAACTTGTTCCTCAAGTCTAATTCTTCCTTTCGCAGGGGCTCTTAAACTTGTAAAGTGGTAACTTCATTTGGTTTGGGAATTATGCGAATTAGCAGGAATAAATGTGTACCACATTTCCTTCTGGGGAATTTACACGGTTTCCTTTGAGTTTGCTAACCTTTTGAACCTTTTCCCTGTGGGGGGATCTTCATCTCAACTTCCTCTTTAACTTCTTTAACCTGAAGAAGATCTCCTTTCTTTGAGTCGGCAAACACTAATAGTAACTGTGTGCATATATCTATGTATACCTGTAGTCGAGTTTAATAACGATGAAAGCATATTGCTGGTAGATTTGTGAAGATGAATAGAAAGAGAACCGCATGGAAATTCGGGACACGCGACGTGGTTGTGTGGTTGGATGTTGGATTACAAGGCTCTTCTATCTTGTGTATATAGTTGTGCTTGCATTAGGTAACCTACATATAAGGGATTTGCACACACACACACACACACTAACACTAACACACTCCGGAAGATTGTGTGTGTGTGTGTGTATGTTTAATATGTGTTTCCCAGTGGTGATGGGCCTTTGAACAATTGAGTCTTATCTGAACTGCATCTCATCCATAAACAAAGGGAGAATTATGTTTGGGAAGGAATGCCAAGTATTCCTCAGTCTTGTGCTTGTGCACTTGGTCGTTGTTCCACATACAAACTCACACGAGTGAATGCGAGTATGTAGAACAACGCAGAAGAGTACAGAAGACTACTTCAGAGTGTACAGGGTAGCGTGTACAGGAAGCAAGTGGAGAAAGTCATGAATGTATAAATAATTGAACCCATGAAACCAAAATCTAAGATATTTTATTCATGAATTTACAACATCAACAAGAATGGGATTTCTTTGTGAAGGCGCGTGAAGTTGCCTACTTTCTCCGACGTCTTGCGAGATGAATATCTCATCACCGTACTAACTACTTATGACATCATCACAGGAGGAGGAGGATTATTTTGCAAAATTTTTATTTTATTGTTCCGAGTCTATTTGGACTTGGAGTTGGAGGAGTATGGGAAGCTTCGGGAAAAGTGGAGAAATGCGGGAGATTTGCGAAAATATGGGAAAGTATCTTAATAAAAAGAATATGAAGGATGTGGGATGGGAAAGGAGGAGACAGTCGCTGCATCTTCAAAAGTCCTGGGAAATGAGTTTAAGAAGAAGAAGAAGAAGAAGCTCAGCTTTCACTGCTGCAGCTCGTACGGAGAGAGAGAAGCTTAAAAAGGTGACTTTGAAGGACGAGACTTTGTGTTGTGTGTTAAGCAAATGTCACAGGAGGAAATGGAGTAATGGAGGAGTCTGTATGGAATCACCAACCAATATCCTTATGTGCTTATTTCCACATCTCTGCATGCATTTCTTTGAGTTATTTCGCTGTTTCTCGGAATTTACTCCGAATTTCGATTCTTCTCGCTTTAATTCTGATGAGTTTGTATTCATTTTTTTAAGACAAACAAACAACAGTAAACAATCTCAGGTGTAATTGAAAAGTAGGAGAGTCATTTCTTTTTGATTAAGCCTCGTGTCAAGGTCGCGTGGTGAAGAAAGGTGAAGGTTGAGAAAGGTGATGCTGTGTTGGTGTTGAAATTCTGCTGAAGAAGATTTGGATGAAATAATGAACTTATCTTTGTGTGATTGAGTGCACGATGGTTTCCCATGGAGTGAGTGGAGAGCTTCAAAGTGTACAAAGTGTTCAAAGACACACTTGGACGGGTCTTGAACACAGTTTGAAGATCGGCAAGGACTAAGGACGAAGGGTTCATTAGTTTGGTAAAGTAGACGATGAGATGAGAGAGCTTCTAGAAGAATTAGGATTGTGTGGAACTTACATACTGTGGAAGTTCACAGGGTCCTAGGTTGTGTGGGGAAGCGATTTTTTTGCACACGCACACACGAATCTTGATGTGTTTTCTTTAGTTGTGTGTGAATGAGAGTTTTGTGGGACTGGCTGCTGCGATGCTGGGTGGGTCGATTGAAGTCAACACGAGAGGCTTTCTAAAATTCCTCGTCCATCAACAGAATCTCAATTTCATGAAAGGAAGTCAAATCAAAGGATTTTCTGTGTGACTGGTTGGATAAATTTAGGTCAGGATTACGCCTATCGACGGAGGAGCTTGGCCCAGTGTCTTGTCCTGTTCTGTAGAGTATATTGCAAGTTGTGTACTCATTAGCAGTCCGGAGATGTGTAAGTATAATAATAATGTTGGAGTTGCAATGAAGGAAGATAGGCCAAAGAAAGCTGTGCAGAAGTATTAATCTGTACGCAGTGGCCAAGTTGTTGGTGTGAAGGAAATCTGTGGAACTAGTTTCCGAATGAGTCCTAACACAATTCTTGGTGCAGGAAGCGTTCTCCCAGAAC
>JAQGAD010000700.1:0-30383 GCA_034696625.1 Isotomurus palustris
TCTGAGGCTCGTCGCCCCCTTCACGGGGGCTTTTTGTGCTTCTATTCAATAAGCCTCTACCGATCTCCGTCCTTGAAGCCGAATAGCCATTGGCTGAGAGAGTCCGCATGATACTCACTCAAGTCCAACCACGCGCAATTTTAAACTCACCACCAGGCATACCATCAACTGGACCACCGCTCATTTTCCTTCGAAAGCTCATCACAATTCCGTGTGAACTTCATCTTCAGAACTCGACAAGGACATTGACAGTGAGGGAAGTGACACCTCCTCTACCTCCACCACCACCGCTACAAAAAACTTTCCAGAGGCCCTCAATACGCACACAACCGCCAGTACTGCGTCACACGACACATAGTACTACACAGCCTCCGGATGTCTCAAACTCCAACGACGACAGTAGCTATCATCCTCACCACTTACTGGCCCACAGTTCTGCATTTCATACCAACATACCAGCGAAACTTACAACAACAAGAAGGAGATCACGCCAACACAAGTAAGGAGGACGAGGAGGTAACACCATGTAGGTTGTGGTTAGGAGGAGATCATTCCAACGGCAGACGGGAGACGAGTGTATGACTGCAACAGCATTGGGGAGCATGAGAGATCACGTTATGGCAATGTTGGGGAGGAAGTCACGCCAACGACAGTGAAGGATGACATTACTGCCGTTATAAAATTGGCGCAGACCGGAATTCCCACCAACGTTATTTACGCACCTGTCTATAACTTCAGATCTGTGTGAAACAACGTATGCAGAAAGACAATGCCTGTCGCAGTAAGGACAGCTAAAACGCAAAATACATTAACTAAACAACTCCACCAATTACTGGCCCACTGTTCTGCATCACAATAATAAAAGCTAAAACGGATATGAGGAATTTACGCCAGATCGACCTCCATCAATTGCTGACATACCGTTCTACACTTCTCATACCACCAACATTGAAGAGGTGGGGCAAAACGGCAGTACGGACATGGAATTCTATATGCTAACGTAAATGAGGGAGTTTGTTAACCAGCTACAATATCCATAAAATTCCACCACTTACTGGCCCGTCTTTCTGGATTTTCACACCAAAATACTGATTGCAATTAGGAAAAGGAGATCACTGATGGCGCGGTATAATAGAAGGGGAAAGAGAATATCAAGCTAACTACTTCTTTATGGCATTGTTTGGTTGTGGCTGAGAATTGGATTAGCAACTGGAGGTTGGTTGGTTTGTGCTTACGGCAACGGTAGATTTTAACGTCATAAGGGCTATGAATAATAACCAATAACGTCAAAATGTATTTCAACTTCAACTAGCTAAAAAAGCCCGTCCAAGACGGCTACAAGTCCTACACAAATAATTCACCTGAAACTCTAGAATTCGCAAGTCCTCATTAACACCAAACATAATAATAATATCAACTAGCTAAAAAAGCCCGTCCAAGACGGCTACAAGTCCTACACAAATAATTCACCTGAAACTCTAGAATTCGCAAGTCCTCATTAACACCAAACATAATAATAATATTACGAAAGCAAGTCTTGGGTGAGTCGGTCACACAGTTGTGACACATTATTGCAATTTTTAAATAAAACTACATGAATACTATATTGTATATTCTGCAGAAGATTCAGTACCCTCCAAAATGAGTAAATAATTAATTGTATGGTTGCAAAGTCTGTTACATTGATATCAATATCGTCAGCTCGGTTCAATTGATTGATCCCATCTATTCATGTCGTCACGTGTTCAAAAATAGTATCTTAGGTGAGGATGTTGTTATGTATTACAAATAAGGACGAAATTTGTGCCAACCATCTTGGTAGGTGAACACTGAGCAATTAGCAACTTGAATGCAACTCGTAAGTGTGCCCCTCACGGTTTTGAATACTTCACTTTCCTTAAATGTTTTCAGTGGCCTAAATAAAATGAATGCTGCATTCAATCTCAAATTGTCTATTCAGAATGTGACGTCCAACTTAATGCAATTTTGGATTGGTAAAAAAGTTAACCACTTTAAAAGATTTTCGCTACCAGAGAATTGCCATCGGCCTTCACTTGTTCAAACACACTCGTCTCAATATCAACATGACCACGCCGCAATATCTACAAGGAACGATGGTTTCCCGAGTCCTTCTCCTCACATTGGTCGTCCGTAAGTATTTTTTTAATTTCCAGCTGCCAAGTAAAAATTAATAAATGCGAAGTTAGCTTGAATATTTGTTTCAGTGGCAATGCTGGCCTTTGTTTTTACCCAACGGTGGCTCAGGCCACCAAATTGGCTCAAGCCGCCAAAGTTACCGGAGATACCGAAGGTGTCGAAGGTGCCGGAGCTCCCGAAGCTGCCAAAGCTGCCAAAATTATGAGTGCTCATGCAGTTGCATCCAGCCACTTTTGAAGTTCAGATGTCGCAGGCGAAAAACAACAGCACCGTGGATCGCGAGTAATATCGGACTCGGATTTGGTGTTGCCCAAATCAAAAATTCGAACATTCGTAATTATACTTGATAAGCTACCTATTAAGCCAGAGAAATGTTGAACTCAAGGATTGTTTACTTAATTGTGATTTTATAATTTTTGAGTACATGAAAGAATTGTGGTATGGTTAGTTTATCAGACACGAAAAAGACTAACGTTAAGAAAACAACCAATTATTTCATTTACCTACAAATGCGTAAGAAATTCCAATTTAAAAAACATGGATTCGGCTGCCTGGAATATAATTCTTTATGAGTATACATTTGTCTAGTTTTGCGCAATACCTTACATCCTTTGGAAAATGAAGTTCTGCGTGACGTCCAACTAATAATTATTACTTTTTAGCCCAGTCAATTTGGGCTTATAAGATTAGTTTGATGTCTGTCTGTCTGTCTGTGCGTTGCACGGATGATAACTCAAGAACCGTTCAACTAATCTGGCTCAAATTTTGTACACGCATACCTCGGGTAAACACAAAGGTCGTATCAAATTTAAGAGGCAATCGGTTAACCCAGTAACCGGTGGGGGTCTAAACCATGTGACCCGATAGGGTAAATCGCTTCCAATAAACCGATTTTGATAGTTTTGTCAAATAATTCTGTACTCATAAAATATTAGGATAAGTGAAATTGTTTATCCCAATCGGGTTTTTAGGAGACCGGTGGGGGTCAATTGTGTACAACACGATCGACTCCTTTGCTTCTAACCGGCCGATAAATATAGTCATTTTCAAAACTTATTAATTAAAGTTTGGTCTAATTAATCTACCAATTGATTAGTGTGTTTCAAATTTACGTGACTATAGAAATGTTTTCACTTCTGATTAGCTGGTTAGAAATATAACACAGATTGGAATGAATTTATGGGATTATTGTGAAAAGAATTGGCTGGGCTATAGAGACTGCGTGGCATGAAGTTTTTAGCCCAGTCAATTTGGGCTTATAAGATTAGTTTGATGTCTGTCTGTCGGTGCGTTGTACGGACGATAACTCCTGAACGGTTCAACTTATCTGGTCAAAATTTTGTAGACACACGCCTCGGAGAAATAGGAAGGTCGTATCAAAGTTTTGAGGCAATCGTTGAACCCAGTAACCGGTGGGGGTCAAATGTGTATGATCCGATGGGGTCTTTTGCTTCCAAGTAGCCAATTCGAATAGTTTCAACTAAGAATTTTAATTTGAATCTGGGAATGCAAAGTAATGGGGAATTTTTTAATTTAGTCGGGCGACTAGGCGACCGGTGTGGGTGGAAATCGATTGACCCGACGGGGTCTTTTGCTTCCAATTAGCCGATTTGAATATTTTTATAAAGATTTATAGTATGATTTTGGGAATGAAAAGTGATGTCTATTTATTTGAGAAAATTGGCCCAGTAAGAGATCAGTTGGGGTCAAAACCGTTTTACCCAGACCAGTAGTTTGCTTCCAATTAACAGATTTTAAAACTTGTACTCAATTAACAATTTAACCTCAATTCATAAAATGTCAGATATAGTGAAATTGTTTGACCCAAACTGGCCCGCCTGGTGACCAATGGGTGTCAAATATTATGCAGTTTCATAGATCCATTTGCTTGTAGCTGTCAGATTTAAAAAATCAATTTCAAAAGTATTCATTAAAAGTTTGACATATTTAGCCAACCAATTAATCAGTATGATTCAAATGCCAGTGGCAGTAGAACATTTTGCGCTTCTACTTAGCCGACTGGAAATATAACTCAGATTGGAATGCCCGTGTATTGTCAGCTGATTACAATATTGATTAATATCCGGACCAGAATCCGGAAACATTAAGAGTTTCCCAACAAATCCAGACGGATTCGGGGGCGCAGCCTTCGATATTTTAATTACGTTTAGTACTTTTTAACGTGTTTCAAGTTTAGCCGTTTAAAATTGTCTTGGCTAAAGAGACTGCTTGGCATGAAGTTTTTAAGTAGTTTCCATTTTTGGAGTTGTGTCAAACTGCATTGTGTTATTTTTGATAGAAACCACAATAAAGAAATCTCCTTAGACAATTTTACTTCTAGCACTTAACATTTCTGATATAATCGTTTGTTTACACCAAATTTTTACCGTTTCCATGCCGTTGCTTCTAATTTACAGTTTCATCAAATATTCCTATCTGAGTAAAATTTCTAGCCAGCTAGTCAGAAGCGACAAATTTTACAGCCAGAAGCAATTGAATTTAACTGATCACCTAGTAGATAAATTAGGCAAAACTTGAACTTGAAAACTAATGGTCACTTTTAATGGTTAACCTTTGAAAGTCACTATATTCATCGGTCAGTTAAAAGGAAAGGACCCTATCGGGTTGCACATAATTGACCTTCATCTGTCTCCTAAAGACCCGATTGTGTCAAACAATTTAACTTATCCTGATATCTTATGAATACTGATTCCATTATTTAATGAAACTATTAAAATCGGTTAAGTGGAAGCAATAGACCCTATCGGGTTATACGGCTTTGACCCTCACCTGTTACTGGACTCAACGATTTCATCTTAAAATTGGCACGACCTTCCTATTTAATTTACTGGGCTATAAATTGCTCCATCTATCATATTTGGTACAAATCTTAACATACCACAACAATTACAATTTTCTGCATGTAACACTTCACACACCCATGTCAAATCTTTATAACCTGTTTTTCCGAATGAGCGTACAGATAATATGAACCCGCTTCGGTGCGCTGCAGGAGCACCGCGAACCCCCTTTCGACTAAACCGGTTTCTTAAGCCCAAGGTATGAAATTAGTAAATAAAACAAGGATTTCTGACGCGTCCAGTCGATCGCAACGGGACAGAGTGATTCAACTCGGCTTCGGGAACACGCAACATGCTGTTGTGCAGTCACTTCCACAGGGACCTCACCCATTCCAAGTGTCTTGACGCAGACTTGCTTCTAACTCGGAACCCATTTCGGTGCGCTGTAGGCGCGCCCGTTTCAATGCGCTGTAGGAGCACTTAAACCCATCCTGGTCAAACCTGTTTCTCAAGCTCAAGGTATGAAATTTGTAAATAAACCAAGGATTTTTGGCGCGTCCAGTCGCCCGCAATGGGACAGAGGGATCCAACTCGGCTCCGGGAACACGCACGACGCCGCTGTGCAGTCGCTTCCACTGGGTCCCGGCCCATTCCCAGTATATTGGAGCACAGTTATTCCCTCCTCAGAATTCGTTTCGGTGCGCTGTAGGAATGCCGCTAACCCCCCTTGGCCAACCCCATATCTCGTCCTAAGCGTATGAAATTAGTAAAGAAAGAGCGAAGTCTCCTCGAACTCGAAGAAAGAGCATGAAAAAAACAATAACTTTATTGACTTGATGTGTAAGAGTGAAGTGAATATTTCTGTGCTGACGATGACCATATATTACCCAAATCAATGTCGACCATCATTTTCATGCATAATGGCGATCAATATTGGAGTATATGAGGATGGGACGGTTTATTGTCGTCGAGGGCTTGACTCCCTTCACAACCACATTGGCGTTACGTTTGAGAATACAATCAAAGCTTATATTATGCTCGTGTGATTATAAAGGCTGACATGCAGCCAACTTTGATACTGATTCATTTTGTCGGATACGCACACTGAGGAATCATTAGCCCAGTCAATTTGGGCTTATAAGATTAGTTTGATGTCTGTCTGTCTGTGCGTTGTACGGACGATAACTCAAGAACCGTTTAACTAATCTGGCTCAAATTGTGTACACACATACCTCGGGTAAATACAAAGGTCGTATCAAATTTAAGAGGCAATCGGTTAACCCAGTAACCGGTGGGGGTCAAACCGTGTGACCCGATAGAGTCAATTGCTTCCAATTAACCAATTTTGATAGTTTTATCAAATACTTCAATCTGTATTCATATAATACAGATTGAAGCCTAGCCTGATTCTTTTGCTTCTAATTGGCCAATAAATATTGTTATTTTCAAAACTTATTAATTAAAGTTTGGTCTAATTAATCTATCAATTGATTAGTGTGGTTCAAATGTATCTAAATCAATTTCCTTGTGACTTGTGATGGTAATCATATAGTGACGAAAACGCAAGCTTCTTCCAAGAATAACTGCAGCAAAAACTACCTACCTTGAATTCGAATTGATTTAAATTAAGTTTCAAATCTTTGTCCTTTCTGGTGCACCAGCCAAATCCTTTTGTTGCTTTTTCAGAAATCATTGAAGGTTTTCCACAGACTTTTGAGCTACTATCATATAATTTGTGTTACCCCAACGCATCTTTCTAGATTATAATTCGAACTTAAAGACTTACAACACCAGTCTCATTTGAAGAGAAACTGAGACAAAGGTGAAACACAGGGAATATTCCATTCGATTGAATTTGTTAAAAGTAAACAGTGAAACTGTTAGCCAGAGTCGAAGTCTTTGTCTAGGCAAGCAGTCAAAGAAGCGTGTACAAAAAACTTGGAAGAAATAGCCCACCCAATTGAAAATAATTGCTAACTTGTGCAATATTATAGCTAAATAGATGTAGACTTTTAGATTAACTGCAACTCAATGAAGGTTTTGTTGTTTTGGAGGCTCTTTGTGGACTCACCACATGCTCCTGCCGAGAGGAAATGCTGAAATTGTGCAGTTCAGGATGTTCGTCATTCTTACAAAGGGACAACTTCTTTGTTATCCGGGAGTGCCTCTTTGTGGTGTGGAAACTGGAGTTTTTCCTGACCAACAACCAATGGGGGAACAGGCCCGGAAGGTCGAGGACATGAACGTATCGTCACGGACGTCCAGGACAAGAACGTCTCCGTAGGGCGGACATGAAAGTCTGAAACATGAACGTCTTGGTCTTGAACGTCTGTGGGACATCAACGTCTTATCGAGACCTTCGGTTGAATGTCTCGGATTGCCCCAAATAATCTTTTGAGTCAAGTGCATTTTTTCCTGTTGGTTTTTTATGGTTTGTTTATACGAAGGGTACTTTGTAGATTGAAATTTAAAATGTTTTCTGTGTGTGCAGTCCTATACACGGCACCATGTCTAAAGGCAAGTTGCTATCTTGGAATTATTTCTATTGGTAACTAGTAAGGGTCTAATCCATTAGAATAAGCCAAAAAAATTAATTTGCTTATTCCACTTACCAGTAGTTCCACTTATTAGGCCGATAAAATTATTCCTATGCATGGAGTCTTTGTATCCTCTCCTTGTTTTTCCTAAAATTTTATTTTATTTTTATTTTAAATATTATTTTATAATGAGATTTTATTTCTACGGAATTTGTATTTTCAGTATCTATTTTACTCACACAGTAGAACAAAGAGTTGTTCGAAAACTTTATATATATAAAAACTATGCTACTTCCGTGATACCGTGAAGGTGACTTATTATCAGCAATCATCTTAAGTCAACTTTACATAAATTTTGAAATAATTAAACCGAGGTGTTAGAGGAAGGTACAAAATAATTAATTTGAACATGGTGTACTCATACAGGAATTGTTAATAAGTAAAGGATTTATTAATGCATATCATTCATTCATAAGTGGATTTTATTCATTTCCACATGGAAAGGGGAGTGTCGTGTTATCCTTGTGCGGAAAAAATAATTGATCTTGTTTGTAAAGTGGCCTACTAAAAGTGACTAACTGTGCGGAAAAACAAACTTTCTAAATCCATAGCTTTCTATAATGAAGAATGGAATGAGCAAGAATTAAAATCCCAACTTACAATACTTGGAGCCAACATGTATAGTTTTTTAAGACTGTTTAATCTTGAGACAATAACAGGCTTTCTGTAGAATCTTCTGACCAATATTAGTACTTCAAGACATAAAAATGCATCCCATTACGACCTAAATGAAAAAATTAGATATTTCCCACCCCTAGTAAGTCCTACGTTTAACCAATTCAGAATTTTCTACTTAAGAATAAGGACAGAATAAGTAAGTTAGGCTAATTTATTTTTAATTGGCAAGAAAATTCATTAAGGATGAACATTTTATATTCTTTTTTATCCACTAAGGTGATGTTGATTGTGGTTTGAGGCATCAGCACTTTCAAATTGTGTGTGTTCAGCTCCATGAGCACTTAAACTCGCGGCGAATAATGCTTCGGAAGAATCGGCAGCATGATCAGCTAGAACAACGACAGGGCTCATAAAAAAGGCCAGCATCACCACTGAAACAAATCATTTAAGTTTATGTCACAATAATAGAGTTTTAATTAGCAGGTAAAATGCCAAACAGCGTCAATCATAAAAAGTAGCTTACTGGCGACCAATGTGAGGAGGAGAACTCGGGAAACCATCGTTACTTCTGGAGATTTCCGCGGAGGGCAAGTTGATCTTTGAAAGGGCGTTTGAGCAAGTGATGGCAATTCCATCGAAGCTAATTTCTTTTAAAGGGATTAGAAAGCTGTGCCGTCGATGCAAACTTGAATTACAATGTACAATATTGTCTGAATAGACAATCGAAGATTAAATGCAGCATTCATTTAACTGGGACAACTGACAGTATTCTGAATAAACTTTGCATTAAAAACGTGGGAGGTGTATGCACATACTGCTTTCTAGATTTGGAAAGTTGTTTATCAATTACCTCCATGTCAGCAGCCCTAAATGAAAGCGGAATGAAAAATTTTCTCATATGGCACTCAACCGCTTTCAATTAAACTACTTATCCTAAAATCAATTGATAAGCAGCTTACTTAAAACATTCCCCAATCAAATGAATGCGTGTAGATCATAAATGTATTTGTGCCAAGCATCTGGACAGGCTCAACCATAATTTATTTTTTCAACTTTGAACTTGGCGAACTTGACGAACCTTTCTATTTTGCTCACAAAATATAGTAAAATTGTGTGTTTTTTCTGCTATATGACATCTTTCGGTCCACACAATCGTTGGTAATATTCTTTCACTCTTACTTTAGTTATGCGAATGTCTTTTACTGCTACTCTTGAACCAAGTCTAACTTCAAAATCCACCAATTTGTCAAACACAGCTTGTTCAATAAAAAAAATCCTGCATGGTTAAAGACCGTATCATGCTCATAAGAACAAATTATGAACCTGATACGGAAAGAAGGTTAATAATAATATGCTGATGCCTTTAATTTGGAATTAATACAATTCTGTTTTTTTATCCTTTTGGTGTGTATTGCAATTTTTATTATGTTAAGTGCGTGAGTCACTTTCATCCCGTTCTGAATGCATTAACACACTCTCACCTAAGGCCCGCTTTTAAGAAAGAAACAAGTGGGAATCACCCGCTGGTTTCGAACTGCCGGTGTTGATAGCAACGTTACCGGGTATTTTTACCATAAAATTAAATACTTACACAAGCTATAAGGGAGACAAGGGGGAGTGGATTTTCATCCAGAACTTAGAAACGGATATCGAAAATACTTTTTCATTGCAGTTTATTCATTATTTCGATTTACAATTCATGGTGGCAGAAATATCTTGTTAGAGTGTGTAACCTTGAGACAGTAACAGCCCTTCGCGTTCTGATGAATTCCTGTACAGCATTAGTCACAGTCATAGCATAGCTTATTATTGCGGCAGATAATCCTAATTGTACAACAATTGTTTTCAGTATTCGGTCATACGTAAAAGTAGATTAAATATTTGTCTAATTAAAATTATAAATAACTTTGTTAATTTACAGTAACGTATAACCATTTGTATTAACACTGCAGGATAGGAGAATGGAGAACGGGAGAGAACGGAACGGACAGCAAAAAATTGGCTGTATTTAAAAGATGAATCAATGAACAAAGTTCGATCCTCCTAATAATCCGTAGAAATGTTCACTCTGGCTGGAATGATGATGGTCTTGAGACTTAGAAGCTGATTGATTTTGCTCACTTAGTGGTACAATGGGAAGGAAAAGCGTGCTTCAAAACCAATTGCTAATAAATAATAAATCGGATAAAAAGCAAAAACTATATCAACGTGATTTTATTTGTTTAACCAAAAGATAATCAATTAGCTTAGTTCTATATTCCTCGTTATCCACGGTGTTGTTAAGCACTTATCTGCTTGCTTGAGCATTTATGCTCTCTCTCGGGCAGCTTCGGCAGCGTCGGCAGCTTTTTCGGCAGCGTATGCATCTGATTCTGCAGCTGCTTCCGCAGCGTCTCCAGCTGCTTCTGCAGCCAATGCAGCTTCTTCGGCAGCTTTGGCAGCTTTGTTGGCGTTAACCATAGCTGGGGTCATAATTAAGGCCAGAAAAACCACTGAAATGAATCATTTAAGTTAACGTCGCATAAATTAATTTTTAATTAGCAAACTAGAGATGTCGAAAATCTAATGACATACCACCACTAAAACCAATCATTCAATCAACTAACAATAAATAAATAAGGACTTACTGGCGACCAATGTGAAGATGAGGACTCGGGAAACCATCTTAATTTCTTGGTATTTCGGCGTGGGCAAGTTGATCTTTAGACGAGTGTGTTTGAGCAAGTGATGGTAATTCTCTGGTAGCTATAAACTATTAAGTGGTTAAAAAGCTAAGCTATAATTGCAAAATTGCACTAGGTTGGACATCATATTTTGAATAGACAATCGAAGATTCAATGCACCATTCAATTAACTGTACCACAAAAAATATTCCAAGAAAACTGCGTATTCATAATCGTGAGAGACATTCATACGAGTTGCTTTCTAGTTCTGAAAAGTTAATGTATTGATAACCTCCAGAAGTATTGATTGGGCTGTGGCAATATCAAAGATCAAATAAATAATAAAATAAAATAATAACCTCCAGATCGTTGAATGTCGGCATCATTCTCAACCGTAACAAGTTGTACTATGCTTAATTCGCATAAACTTAATTGGAACAATAATACAATCTCACGGAAGTTGCTTACAAACTTATATTAAAACAATAAGTTTAAGCAGAAACGATTAAATACAGTAATTAGAGACAAGTCAACGATCGGGTGTTTATTGATGCATTACCATTTCAATACTAGAATGCAACCTTCACGAAGAGAAGAATTAAATTGCTCAGTGCTCACCTACCAAGATGGCTGGCACAAATTTCGTCCTTTTCTGAATACATTACAACATCCATCCTTGGGAACCATACAATTAATTATTTACTCGTTTCGGAAGATAGTTAATCTTCTGCAGAATATACCAAATACTGATTTAAATAATTTAGTGTAAAAATTGCAATGTATTTACGGCCTCAAAAAAGAAACGAGAACAGTTAAAATGAAGAGGAGGTGTTGATGATAGGATCGACTGCATATTATGTGAAATAATGTCACCCAGGTTTTACAGGAAGGCATAAAATATCTAATTTGAACACGGTGTAGTGAATTTATTAATGCATATCATTTATAATTCGACTTTATTCATTTCCACGTGGAAAGGGGGGTGTCGTGTTATTCTGTACGGAAATGATGATGCCTATTCTTTGCTGAGTGGCTTACTAAAGCTGAATAAGTGTTCTGGAAAACACTTTTTAACTAGGAAATTTTGAAGTTGGCTATGTTGAAGAATGAAACGAGCAAGAATGAAATTCGAAATTTCAAATTCTTCAAGGCTTCGTGTAGAGCCTCTGTCCAGGATCAATTACTGCAAGATATGAAAATGGATCCCATCAAGGCCAAGCTACTAAAATTAGATATTTCCCCACCTCAGCAAAAGTAAGTAAATCCTACGTTCAACCAATTAACAAATATTCGGCATTAGTTGTACAGAGTTTCTGTTTCTGCATTAGTCATAGTCATAACATAGTTTATTATTGTGGCAGATTTTGTAACAATTCTTTTCAGTATTGGTAAACTAGAAACTAAAATTATAATTTACTGCGCTAGATTACAGTAATGTGTTAACATTTGTATTAACAATGCAGCATAGAAAAACGGGTATCTTCACAGCTCATTAATTGGCTGAATTTAAAACATGAATCAATGAACAAAGTTCGATACTCCTAATTACCAATGGGAATGTTCACTGTGGCTGGAATGATGATGGTGGTTGCTACCAGCTGCTTGATTGGTTTCACTCTCATCGGATCCCGCAGTTTCTACAGGTGCAGCAACCGCTTGGGTCATAACAAAGGCCAGCATAATCACTGAAACCAACCATTTAAGTCAATATTAGTCCAATTTCATTTAGCAAATGCAAATGCCAAACAACTCCATGCATAATTAGTGACTTACTGGCAACAAATGTGAGGATAAGGACTCGGGAAACCATCTTTACTTGGGGATATTTCGGTGTAGGCAGGTTTATCTTGAGACGAGTGTGTTTGAGCAAGTGATGATACTTCGCTGGCAGCAAGCCGCTTTTAAAGTGCTTAGAAAGCTGTAGTAACAATGCCAAATTGAATTAATTTGTTCTAAATGAACAATCGAAGATATACAATGCAGCATTCATTTAATTGGTGAAACTGAAGATTCCTATTAAAGTTTGTATCCATAACAGTTGCTTTCTAGTTATGGAAAGTTGGTGTATCAATTACATCCATGTCAGTAACTTTACCTAAATACCTGATACAAGAATTTTTTCTTATTACACTAATTCACTTCTAGTTAGACTATTAATCCTATATTCCATTGTTTCACAGTTTACGTTGAATATTCTTAGTATCCCAATTCATTAATGCTAGAATACCTTAAGACTACTTGTTGCAAACCTGAAGTAGACGGTACGAAATAAATCAAAGAAAGTAAATTATGGACATTTTTCTAGCCGCGATTGTGCTTCATTCGGCAGCATTATCATTGGTATTATATTTTTCCAACTCTAGCTTTCTTAAGAAATATATATTACTCAGGATCCATGTCCAATTTTTAAATCATTCAGTGAAATTTTACCGATTAAAATGTATTTTTAAATCGGAGTTTCAGACACTTCAAATTTGTGTCAACAATCAATTTTACTCTGCTCTGAGTAATCTGTAGTAGGAAAACAACACTAAATGTATTAGTTAAAAATTATGGATTATATACTAATCTATATCAATGTTCTTTTGTATGTGTACTTTAAATTTGATCTGTTCGGTCTGTGTGTTGAGTGCTTATTTAAATGTGTTGGACATTTAAATTATTGAATTGCTATTAAATTTATTTTTCGAACTCTCATAACTCTCATAATGAGTGTCGCAAATATTCGTGAGTTCATTAAAATATTTTGAGACTAACTTAAGGAGCTCCACAACGCTGATGAGGAAAAGTGTATTCTTCGTACGAAAACATTTTTGGTTTCCTCTTGAAGTCCACTAGTTGTCTGATTTTGAGTAGTTGAACTTTTCATTGCCACAGGTTGAATGACTGACGAACAAAATCGCAATCATCGAGTCAGCTTTTCATAAATATTGAGTTATTCGTGTAGTGTGTGAATGAAAGAAACCGTGATTTAAGAGGAAGTCACATAATAATTACTTTAAGAACAGTGCGGATTCTGAAAAGATTTGTGCAGCTGCGTGCTGAGGTCCCCTGGATGTACGATTAAATAAAAAATGTCTGGATTAAAATTAATTTGATCTGTTTTATTTCTAAAAACTTGCTAACCTGTATCGAAGACATTTCTCAAAATTAGTATAGTAAGCCAAGATTCAAGAGGACACATTAGCAAATACAATTACCGTGCATGCGTTCTTAGAACTCTGACAACCCTGATGAATCAGATACGCCATCTACTTTTTTTTGCTCAACTTTCGGCATAGTTGATCTTTTACAAAATAATTTACGGGCTGACTCCCGAAACGTTTTACCAAATGCTGCATACACAATAAAATTTACAGAACTGTTTATACTCGCAAACAATGTTGAAATGGGAAGTCTTAACCATACAAACTTGTCCCTTAAGGGAGAGTAAGAAAAAGAAGCTAAGCTAGCGTTAACCAGAGTTAAAATCGCAATTATGACGAGAATCAACGTGGTCTTCTCAAAATTGTTATGTCCAGATTTTTCAATTACATCACTGCGACTTCTGAAAAGCTGAAACATAAAGTTTTTTTTAAATATTTGACTTAAAAACTTAATCTTGTTATTCGTTGTTACAGTGTATATCATGCATCCTGTGCAGATTAAAACTACGGTCACTGGAACACCAGAAACCACTGTTACAAACACAACGTAAATGCGATCAATTCCCTCCACGTTACAGTCCCCTTTTTCACGAAGAAGCCATTGCAGAGATTTAATGGCAGGAGGCAAACAAATTAGAGCAGACAGGGGCCATATTGAGATTGCCACAATTGTCACCCTGGAGTTTGTTATGACAAAGCGACTTTTAATTGGCCATACAATTACCATAAGTCTTAGAAGGCATATTGCAGCTGTATAAAATACGTTGCAAAGACGTACTGTAATAACCAAATAAACACGTGATTTGTCATTGGTATTTTAGTTAATAGAATATCCAAGGTATTATAGCGTACCCATAAAATGTACGGCAACTGTAATAATCTTGAAGTTCCACACACTCCTGATGGAGTCGCCCATATCGAAGCAATGAATGAGAAGAAAGGGCAAAGTAATTGCAAATATATCAAACACACAACCAATTATGTCGGAAATAGACAGTCCAAATAGCAAAATGGTCAGCGGAGATTTCTTTATCTTTGTTCCCAGTAAATAAGCCACGATGAAGTTGGAAACAACTCCAAAAGTGGACACAAGTCCAAACAGAATTATCAATACCAGTTGGACGTCCCGCAGAACTTTATTTTCTAACGGAAAAAGAGTCTTCAAGTACGATTGGCAATTTGAGTACTCACTCTTAGTTATGTTCCAAGCAATCGGATTCATTTCAACAATAACCTAAACCTAATTGTAAGTGAATCTTCTGAATTCTTGAATACTACATCTGTAAAATAAAAACACAATAGGTTTTTCATGGATCAGGATTTCTTTATCCACACATCTGCTACGTCTACAATAAATACTGAAGGAAGACTTTGTAGGAAAATGTATTCATTAATAATCATATTGGTTTTCCTCTTTAAATTGTAAATTCATAAAGTTTTTTGTTGTTGACTTACAAAACCGCAGACTTTCCTGTAACCTTTTGTTTCTGAAGTGAAGAGCGAAGGGTGAAACTACAACTCAATTGCAAAAAAGTTTAATTTACTATACATTTTATTTTACAACCGTGTTTGTCAAGTCTGTCTTGTTTTCCTCCAGCTTATGGCGATGAACTCACCTCCTGGCCTAATTGCGTGCGCATGTCAGATCTAAAATTGGATGAATTAATTAAATGAAAATTGGTGACAATTCATTAATACAATGAAACAATTAACATGTAATTTTGAAAGTCAAGAGGGTCATTCAAGCAGCATTGCATAAGCTGGGTGTCAGATCTGTTTGGATACACGATTTTCGAAATCAGAATAAAATGAGTCGTGGACTAAACACTAGAATAGAATTATGTCTTATTGAATTACATGTCACTAGCTTTTGATAATAATTAAGAGGCTATCCTTATAGTTTTTAAAAGAAGTGTGTGAACCTTTGGCATCTGTATAATGGTTAGTGTAAACCTTTGTGTAGAATACATCTTTCCTATGTACAAACCTACACTTATTCCTTTGATTGATTGCTTGATACACATTCAACTGTTTGAAGGCCAATAAAAAGGTGTCAAGGAATATGTACAGTTCCACATTCTCTCTGAAATTTTTCATAATTGAGTCACATTTTATGTATAGCTTTAAAATTCCAAAATTAATTACTTTTTGGTCTATACCTTGAATGTGTTTTGGAGTTCTTTAGGCTTTCCCTTTCAAGTGTCCTTTACATCAAATTAGAGTCTTCAAATGATTATGGATCGACATTTCTTCGGCATTCATAACATGCAACCATGTGATTTCTATTTACACAGACATATATTTCTTATCATCATTATCAATGCTCATTATCATTGCATCCATCAGGTGTAAATTGCACAATAAAATCCTTACTCATACATCCTGAGATAATACGGGATATAATTATTGCAAAATCACGTGTGACTTCTGAGAAACTCTTTAAATTCAGACATATCATTCAACATTAGAAAATCTGTTCACTGGGTTTACGTCTATAGTTTTATTAGGCACTTTGTTCAACATGAATTTTGACAACGCTTTGGAGTGTTTCAGTTCGTCCAATATGTTCTGATTATCGATGTTTATTATTTTAATGGTAGCATCAACAAAAGTTTCTAACCGCTCAAACATGTCTAACCGTCTCATCCAACGGCAAATCAAGAGGCAAATATTTTGTATAATTTCAGTCATGTGTTTCAGTGTGTCTTTAGCTTTCACTAAATGATCCCAAATACACAGAATATGTATCAGCAGTTTCCGATTTGCTGGAGAGGAAAACAAACACAGCACTTTGCTGGAAAGACTTCGAAGAACTTCTGGCTCATTTTTTTGTTTTAGTAGTGTGACTTCTTGAACGAGCCTGTGAATGCTTACAATTCCGTCGTTTAGACGTATTAATGAGTAATTCTTTAGCAACTCCAGACTTTGTTTCACAACGCTTAAGTGTTTGTTAAAGTTATGGTACGATAACTTAGCAAGTACCTCCACTTCTACACCATTTGGATCCAAGAATGCTAGCACATTCAGAGTTTTTATTGCTCCTTTGCTGACTTTACGACAATTCACGTCCTTCCCATTTTTAATTTGCTTAAAATTAATATCCCACACAGTGGAAAGGGTTCTTTTGTCCTCGTCATCGTACAAGGTTTCCAAAAACAAATTACGGTTGAGCATGAATTCTGACAAAAACTTGGGAATATTGTAAGTTTCTCCGTCGATCGAAGTCATGCTACGCTGATGAATATAGCTGATTGCTTGCACTATTCCAAGAGGAAAGTTATTTAAGGTTTTACACAATTCACTCACATTAGACACTTTTTCACATTGTAATCTGTTCTCAACCATCTCGTAGGCATCTTCGGATGATAGTTCAAAAACTGGAATTGTGATTATATCAGGACTGATAAACAAAAGGTTGAGTCTTGTGGTAATGCAAATTGAAACATCTTCGCATCCTCGCATATTTGATACAACAGAGTCAATTATTTCATTCCGTCTACTCACATTGTCTAGTACCAACAGAAATGGGGTGGTTTTCTTACTCCGAAGTGAATTTAAAGTTTCCTCTAGGATTTTGGTTGCTGGAATTCTTCTTTTTCGAAACAAAAAAGTTAATGTATTATCCTGCTTAATTTTTGTTTCAATTCCCAGCGTCTTCCCTAATCTTGAAATATCTTCTTCAAGAATCGAAGACGTTTCAGCTCGAAGTAAAAGACAGTGATATTTTTCTCTGTGTGTTTGTGCGAAGTTTCTGGCTATGGAAGATTTCCCTACACCACCAAGACCTGATAGTACTGCCAGCTTTCTATCACTTTGAAATAGACACTCCAGTTTAAGTAACTCTTCTTTCCGTCCAATAAATTTCCGACTAAGGAAAGACTGCAGACAGTCGAAGAAAATATTTGGCGTGCATCCGTATGAACTGATAGAGCTCGTCAAACAGTGGAGCTCCTGCACATGATCTGTAAAGTGATTGTAAATATTGATTTTAAACCAAATGCTTGTTTATTCTTGTATTTGAGGATTTTCATTTATGTAATGATGTATATTTGTTTTGAAGCACAAAGAAATGTAAAATAAGCCTCGTGGAATAAGGATTCAAGTACATTCTACTAATCTTAACTAATTAAATGCTGTAATCAGTGTCTGTATGGCCGAATGCAAGTTGCCGAGACATAACGTTGACATAGAGCCAACACACTTACACTCAACCCCGTGGAGTGCATAACCAACCACTACTGCTACTACCACTGTGCTGGTCCTCCCACCCTAACTCATCGCAGATTCATTTCCGTGCGAATATCCGCTTTATAAACATTTTAAATTCAACTCCTCTTATTATCCATTTCCAAATCTACAGTTTGCAAATCTTTAACATAATCACACGCACTCGCCCTTTTTACTCCATGTTCGTTTCAAAAAAATCCATGTATATTTCGACAATCTTATCAACACAAACCACTACCATTTACTGGCCCTGCCACTTATACAGCAATGTTATCAACGCGCCGTTAACTTTAGTTCTACTGTCCCACGTTATTCAAACAGGAGGTAGAGATCTTCGTAGTGGCATGCGGCAGGTATAAGGACAGTTAGGTTCTGGGCAGTAATGACCCATCTCCTACCTCCACCAATCATTGGCCCATTGCTCTAAGCTTCTATTATCAATCTAACATTCTCTGCTCAGTGTAGGCCCTAAATGCGCAGAAAGCTTTTCGATGGAGTTACGGGTTAACATGAGACAGTTTGCGAATATGTTTAGTAGGGAATCCTGCCAACAGAAAATTGTTTACTTAAGTTACGGTAACTGGAACTGATTAGGGACCACCGCTAATTGCAAATAACGTCAACATTTATAACAACTAGCACAAAAAGCCCTGTAAAGGGGCTACGAGCCTCCAATGGCCCAGGACTCAAGAATTCGCAATCCCTCAATTACGGCCAACATTGCGAATTCTTGAGTCTCGTAGCCCCTTCACGGGGCTTTTTTGTGCTTATGGAATAAAACAAAATGATCGAAAATGTTTGTACAATGAAATACCTGCAGCGTATGTACAGCCAATTGACGAAAGTCCTGAACTTAACTTTTCAATACTGGCGTCCTTTCCGTATTTTAGTTTCCAGTCATTTAAAATGTAGCTGATAATGTCTGACGTTGTTAATACGTTAATCCTGTAACAATTATAGTGTTGTTCAAAGTCAGCGTCTGCAACTCTTAACTCTGTTGCTAATTCTCGAATTCTAGTTGACGGTAAGCAATTATTTTCACTTAAACATTTTACTACCCTTTTTATATTGAGTTTCTCCATTGTAAGGGTATCCAGGCCTGGTAATGATCCTTCTGCTCCAACTAAGTAATGATCTCTTGAGTATTAAGTCCGTTTGAAGTACTTCTGCAGGCATAAATAAGATAGTTTGTTTCATTCAAAATGTGGTTAAGTCAGATACCATTGCGTGTTTTGTTTGAGTCGTGCAAACACCTGGTAATTACATAACTCACATGGTTCAGATTAGCACAGGAGAATTCGTGAGCACAGAATGAATGTAAGATCTGCAAACTAACTTACGATAACCTCATTCCTTCTTTTTCGGTATCAGAATATCTAAAACAATCATTACTTCTGCTTGAGATATTTGCTACCATATTTAGTATGATTATCAAACAGAACACACAATTCGAATAGGAAATGAACCCGTTACAATATGATGATAATTAAAGAATAATCGCTATCACCACGAAATACTCTGGTTACTTTTGTGTACTTATGTGCTTGATGAAATATGTTTCCCCTTTATACTTTGATCCATTTTTAGATTGAGTGGGTTCACTTCAAGTTCTCAATTGGATATTATCAAATACAAATTCAATCCCAGTTCCATATCCAATCTGCAAAAGTGTAAACAAGTATTCGCCAGTTTGGGGACGTCAACAAACGGAGGAAGGCGAAGAAGATGTTATTAGTGTTGGGATACAATATTCAGTATTTTTTAAGTGCCGAGCCTCGTATCTGGCTGAACCATAATTTATTTTTTCAATGCAAACTTCAAATTCGACAGAATGTTTTACGAAGTAAATTAAACACAGTAAAATAAGAATATTTGTCTACCTGCGATTGTAATATCTTAGATTGTCAACAGCATTATCATAGGTACTTAATATTTTTCCAGCCCCATGTCTTAAGAAATATATATTCAATCCAATTTTAAAATCAGTCACTTTTTACGCATATCGTGTCTTGTGTATTGCTTTGCGAAGAAACTCCAGCATAATCATTTTCGACCGAATCATATTCATAATATGTATTTTTAACATTAATTAACTTTGCTCTTCTCTTATTGAGAGTAATCTCTATTGGGAGAGCCACAATGAAATTATTAGTTAAATAAGATGGACGGATATAATCATGTCCTTCCGTATGTTTAATTAGAATTTGATCTGTTCTTTCCGTGTTCGTGCGTTCTGATGTGGTGAAACTTTGAAGCATTCATAATCCACGTTTTTGGTTCTTAGTATCCAAGTAATTTTATAAGACACTGTTATCGTTCATTGTTGTGGTGTCAAAAGAGTCGATGACTTTAAACTTTTCACGTAGTAACTTTTTGGCAAACCAAATTTAATTCAAAATTTAGTTTCATTGTCTTAATGGTGGGAATGACAACTGGTCTGTGAGTACTGTGAGAAGTGTGGGCTTCAGCCCACGTCGTGCCAAGTTAAATCTTTGGTCCCATGGTTAATTCAACAGCAATATTAATAATAGTGAAAGTAAAAAAGAAGCATTAAATTTCCGATTTGGAGGTCAATCCGGACATTTCACTTCAATAATAAACAAAAATCACTAATTTTTTTTAGAAAACGACATTATACGAAAACTTACCCGAATTTCAAAATGAATTACCCCTGCAAGGAAAATATACTAACATACAGAGTATGTATGGTGAGACCGAAAAGATGGTGTAACCATACGATTATGTCAGAAAGTGTGAGATTAATTTTAAAAACCTTTCAATTCCAAAACTATGTCTTCAGGAATAAATAGCAGTTTTCATACTCACTCAAAGTGTAGTTCCAAATTAATCTAGTTACTTTTTTGTTCACTGCATAAAGTACAATAAGTGTTTTATTTATAGAAGATTTAATCAAAATGTTTGGACAATAACCTTACAAAATCCACAAGACTCATGAGGAAAAAGTTATTTGTAGCAGTCCCTTCTACATTTTCCTCGTGGGAATCCGTGTATCATTTTTCTGAATTTAAACATTGTACCATATATAAATTTTGCCTGTCGTTAGTCAAATGAATGACTAACAAAACCACAAACACCAATAAGTCAGCTTTATATAAGTATTTTAACTATTCGTGTAGTTCACTGTGTGAAATAAATCAACCAATAATTTGAAAGAAGTCACACAAAATTACTTCAGAGAACAGAGGATTCATAAAAGATTTGTGCAGCAGCGTTGTGTAATTCCTTCAATGTATGATGAAATGGTAAATATCAGGATGAGGTTTAATATGATCTTTAATACTGTTAAGATTTACAACGATTGAACTTTATTGTACTAATTCAAGATGCAAGAGGATACAATACAACCAAATCAATAATACTGTAAGTGGTGGAAGCATTAACCTTCATTTTTATCAGAACCCTGACATCACTGACGAATCAGATCTACTAGATCTTGTATCAATTCTTTTCTGCTGATCATGGGGCTTAATAGACCCTTTACAAAATAATTTACGAACTGACCCGCGGAAGGATTTACCAAGTGCTGAATATATAATAAAATTAACAGAACTGTTTATACTGGCACACAATGTTGTAATGGGAAGTCTTAACCATACAAACTTGTCCCTTAAGGGGGAATAGGAGAAAGCACCCATGCTAACGTACAAAAGAAGCAAAATCGCAATGAGGACAAGCATCAGCGTGGCCTTCTCAAAACTGTTGTGTCCAGACTTTCCAATTTTAGCATTTCGACTTCTGAAAAGCTGAAACAGAAAATTGGTTTACTGTATCATTTTTTACAACGCGAGTTAATGTTGTCATAAGTAGTTACAGTAAATATCATATATCCTGTGCTGATTAAAACTGCTGTCGCTGGAATTCCAGTAGCAGTTAAAACAAAAACGTAAATGGGACCTTTGCTCGCAGTGTAACAGTCCCATTTTCCATGAATAAACCACTGGAGAGACTGAATGATAGGAAACGTACTGATAAGAACAGACAGCGGCCAAATGGCCAATGCCACAATTGTCACTCTGGAGTTTGTTATGACAAAGCGACTTTTAATTGGCCAAACAATTACGATTAATCGTAGAACACAAATTGCTGCTGTGTAGAGCACGTTGCAAGAAAGTGCTGTAATAGGCGAATAAACACATATTTTAATAGTGGTAATTTAGTTAATTTTGTTCTCATTGTATCACACACTTACTCATGAGATATGTCGTCATTGTAATGATCTTGAAGTTCCACACAGTCCTGATGGAATAAGTTATATCATAGGAATAAACGAGAAGAAATGGGAGTGTAATTGTGAATACGTGATGCAGACAGGTAATTAAGTCAGAAACTGACAGCCCAAAAAGTAAAATAGTCAGAGGAGACTTCTTAATCTTTGTTCCTAACAAATAGGCTACGATGCAGTTTGAAAAAATTCCGAAAGTAGAAACAAGACCAGCCACAATAATAAGGGCCAGCTGGACCTCACGCAGAACTTTAGTTTCCAAGGGAAACAGAGTCTTCAGAAACAAATGGCAATTTATGTACTCACTCATTGTTATGTTCCAAGCAATCGGATTCATTTTAACAATAGCCTGAACTTAACAGTAATTAAAAATATGTGTTTGCTAGTTATGATTGTTAGTTTAACTTAACATAAAAAACAATGGAAAAGCCAGGGATTTTGATTCGTGTATCAAAACAGCAGATATGTGCGTACAATAATGAGGAAAAGCTTTCGATTTATTTGACGGAAAGTGTGTGAAATTATCGTAATGGTTTTCCTCATTGCTGCTACCAAAATACTGGGGTATTTTTACCCATGTTTATATTTCGGAAGTGAAGAACGAAGAATGAAGCCACTCCCTTAATGTAGGAAAATCAGTTTGCAAATGTTTTTGGCAAGTCTGACTGGTTTTTCCCTAGTTTCGGCAATGGATTTACCTGCTAATCTAAATATACTGTTCCCGTCACAGTCATGGCCAAGCTTTAAAGAATTGTAAATTGTCGAACAGTACAAATTACATTCTACGTTTAACCAATGATGAGGACATTTCTAGAATAAAGACAGAATAAAGAAATGCGGGCAATTTATTTTGGAATTCACAGTCAAAATGAATGAATGAACAAAGTTACAAAGTTCAATATTTCTGACCAAACCCGTTAGCCTGGGCAGCTTGAATAATCGCTAGACTCTTAACAAAAGCTAGCACCGTCAATCAATGCAACCAAACATTTAAGTTAAATTCATATCCTTCCCGTTTTACTTCTTAGATTCAAATCCCAATTCTTCTGAATGGACAATCGAAGGCTCAATAATAAAATAACCTTTTTTTGATTGGGGAAACTGAATATTCCAAGTAAATTGCGTATTCATAAAAGTTATAAGTTATGAATGTGTTGCTTTTTAGTTTAGAAAGTTTATGTATCAGTAAATTGCAGGTCAGTAGCCATACCAGAAATAAATTGAGAATCTTGACTTGTCTTTTATTATTCAATCTTATCGTGTTACACTGTTAATAATATAAAATTAAGCATTCGTGAATGAATACTATTGATGTCCCAATTAAATGTATGCGTATTTGTCTTAATGGTTTTTGTGTTACTTTTGACAGACCCAAAAATTATTATGGTTTTTCTCCATCAATAGAAATCTTCAAGTTTGAAAAAACTTCGTAATATAATCACTATAATGTAACAGATGTAATACATTTGGAAGAACCAGATATGCAAAATATTATATTATGAAAGAAGGTTATAGGAAAAAATGGCAGTACGCATATTCACTCAAAGTTAAATTCCTGGTCAACGAATCTATGGTCTAACTTAACCTTGGTCTTTTAAGTTGGTCAGTGTGTGTAGCGACCAACCTACACAGTTAATAATATGTTGAGTACTCATAGTGTAAGTGTCTTATGGATAAAAGTGTAAATAAAAACATTTGATTAACCTTAAAAAATCAACAAGTCTGACGAGGAAAAAGATATTCATAGCAGCCCTTCTTGGTTTTCCTCGTGGAATTTATTTATCACTTTATGAATTTAGACATTTTATTGTGGGTGCCATTAGTTAGCGTCGAATGAATCATAAGCGAAAACCACAAAAATCATCAATCAGTCTTACATAAACTTTTAAACTAATTATGTAAATGTAGCGTGTTAAATAATAAGCCTAGAGTTTATAGGAAGGCACACAATAGTAATTTTAAACCATGTGGAATCATAAAGGTTTGTTCTGCATCGATGACATGACACATTTGAACTTTAATACGCTACACCGAGATGCATAGAAAACAAATGCACTAAAAGTGAACTTCTTATTAGAACTCCGACGTCCTCGAAGAACAAGTATTATTACAATTTTTTTCCTGCTTAACATTAGCCATAAAGGACACGTTACAAAATAATTTACGAACTGACTCTCTAAACGATTTACCCAATGTTGAATATATTATAAAATTAACAGAACTGTTTATGCTCGCAAATAATTGGGCGATGGGAAGTCTCAAAAATAAGAACTTATCTCTTAAGGAAGAGTAAGAGAGCAAACCAATGATAACGTAAATCAAAAGTAAAACCGCAATGAGGACTAACATCAACGTGATCTTCTCAAAATGGTCATTTGCAGATTTGTCAATTACGACATTGCGATTCCTGAGCAGCTGAAATAAAAGTTATACTCATATTTGAATTTCTTCAATATAAGCGAATCTTGTCAGGATTACTTACAGTAAATATCATGAATCCAGTGCAGATTAAAACTACAGGAACTGGAATTCCAATTCCAGTAGCAAGCACAAAAAAGTAAATGTGATCAAAGCCATCCAGATAACAGTCCCATTTTCCGTGAAGAAACCATTGGAGAGACTGAATGGCAGGAAACATACTAATTAGAGCTGAAATTGGCCATACGGTGATTGCTACAATAGTCACTCTTGAGTTGGTTATGACCAAGCGACTTTTAATTGGCCAAACAATGACCATAAATCTTAGAACACAAATTGCTGCTGTGTAAAGAACGTTGCACGAATGTGCTGCAATATAAATAAAATAAATGCACATTTAATTGTCTGCAGTAATTTAAAATATTAGTATGATCGGTTAAGATTTGATACCCATAAGATGCGACGTAATTGAAATAATCTTGAAGTTCCACACAGCCCTGATAGAGTCACCGATATCGTAGCAATGAATGAGAAGAAAGGGAAACGTAATTGTAAATATTTGATGCAGACAAGCGATTATGTCAGAAATAGACAGTCCAAGAAGTAAAATAGTCAGTGGAGATTTCTTAATCGCTGTTCCTAGTAGATAAGCTACGATACAGTTGGAAACAACTCCAAAAGTGGACACAAGCCCAACCAGAATTATAACTGCCAGTTGGGCTTCATGCAGAACTTTATTTTCCAATGGAAACAGAGTCTTCAAATACATTTGACAATTTGTGTACTCACTCTTAGTTATGTTCCAAGCAATTGGATTCATTGCAACAATAGCCTGAACCTAACATTAATTTAAAATATTTGTTAGTTAGTTATCTTCTCACCCCTTGATTGTTAATTTAACTTAACATAAAAACACAATGGGTAAGCCATGGATTTCATTTTGTATATCAAAACAGCAGATATGTGCGTACAATAATGAGGAAAGGCTTTAGATTTATTTGACGGAAAGTGTGTGAAATTATCGTAATGGTTTTCCTCATTGCTGCTTACAAAATACTGGGGTATTTTTACCCATGATTTTATTTCGGAAGTGAAGAACGAAGAATGAAGCCACTCCCTTAATGTAGGAAAATCAGTTTGCAAATGTTTCTGGCAAGTCATATGGATAAAAGAGTAAATAAAAACATTTGAACAATAATCTTACTAAATCAAGAAGTCTGACGAGGAAAAAGATATTCGTAGCAGCCCTACTTGGTTTTCCTCGTGGAATCTATTTATCATTTTATGAATTTAGACATTTTATTTTGCGTCCCATAAGTCAGCGTCGAATGAATCATAAACAAAAACCACAAAAATTATCGATCAGTCTTACATAAGTTTTTAAACTAATTATGTAGCGTGTTAAATAAAAAGCCTAGAGTTTATAGAAAGGCACACAATTGTAATTTTAAACACTCTGGACTCATTAAGGTTTGTTCTTTTGAGTTGTATGGGTCCCTTGATGTACGAATAAAGAATAAACTATGATGAGTGTTAATTTGATCTTATTTTATTACTAAGGATTTTTCAAACTGTATGAATGACATCTTTGAACATTGAAATACTAAATCAAAATGCAATAGGACACATAAGCAAACGCAGTTACCGTCAACCGTGCATACATTCTTAAAACTCTGACATCCCTGATGAACAAGAATTATTTTCAATTTTTTTTCTGCTGAACATTGGGCACAGTAGAACCTTTACAAAATAATTTACAAACTGCCTCTCGAAATGACTTCCCAAAGGCAGAATATATAATAAAATTAACGGAACTGTTTATGCTCGTAAACAATGCTGTAAGGGGCAGTCTTAACCATAAAAGCTTGTCCCTCACGGGAGAGTAAGATAATCCACCTATGATAACCAACGTAAACCAGAAGTAAAATTGCAACGAGGACAAGCATCAGCGTGGTCTTCTGGAAATTGATGTGTCCAGATTTTTCGATTGCATCATTGGGACTTCTGAGAAGCTGAAACAGAAAGTTAGTTTCGTGTTTCTATTTTTAATTAAAAATGTGTATTAAAGGCTTATTTTGTCAACGATTGTTACAGTGTATATCATGTATCCTGTGCAGATTAAAACTACGATCACTGGAACTCCATTAACAGCTATTAAAAACAAATTGTAAATGTGATCGATGATATCCATGTCACAGTCTCCTTTTCGGTAAAGAATCCAATGCAAAGATTGAATGGTAGGAAACATGGTGATTACAGCAGACAGCGGCCATATTGCAAATGCCACAATTGTCACTCTGGAGTTTGTAATGACCAAGCGACTTTTAATTGGCCAAACAATTACGATTAATCTTAGAACACATATTGCAGTTGTGTATAACACGTTACCAAAACGTACTGTAATATCAAAACCAACCCATATTTTATCAGTAGTATTTCAGTCAATTGTTAATATAATAATACCCTATGCATCATCCGCATACCCATAAGATGTGTAGAAACTGAAATAAGCTTGAATTTCCACACAGTCCTGATGGAATCACTTATTCCATAGCAATTAATGAAAAGGAAGGGCAACGTAATTGTGAATATATCATGCAGACATGCAATTATGTCAGTAATAGACAGCCCAAAAAGTAAAATAGTCAGAGGAGATTTCTTGATCTTTGTTCACAGTAAATAAGCCACGATACAATTGGAAACCACTCCGAAAGTAGACACAAGTCCTCCCAGAATTATCAGTACCAATTGGGCCTCACGCAGAATTTCATCTTCTAGAGGAAACTGAGTCTTCAAATATGACTGACAATTTTTGTACTCACTCAATGTTATGTTTCAATTGATGAAGCAATTGGATTCATTTTAGCTACAATACGTTAATCTTAAAATCCTTGAATACTCTGTACACTTAATCTGTAAAATAACAACACAATTGGAATTCTATGTATTCGGATCACTTTATCAAAATATTCGAGGCGTATACAATGACTACTAAAGGAAGGCTTTGAATTTACTTGAAGGAAAATAAATGTATTAATTAACCATATCGGTTTTCCTCGGTAAGTCTTTTATTCATAAACTTTGTTGTTTTTGACAGTCAAAAGCTCAGCTACATTTCCCCAAACCTTTTGTTTCTGAAGCGGAGAAGGAAGGTTGAAGCCGCAACTCAGTTGCAGACTCAGACAAGAACAGTTAACATTTTATAACCGTGTTTTTCATGTCTGTCTTCTTTTCCTACCACAAAGCTTATGTAAACATACGATGATATCAGAATGTAATGCACTATATAATTAGTAGAGTAGAACCTTTTAATATGGAAAAGAAAAAAATGGTAGTACAATACATTAGCTTTACACAAATTCTTCAGCTATTCGAGTTGTGTATAAAGTAAAATCAGATTTTAGAGGAAAGCACAAAATTGTTATTGTAAGCAATCTGGACTTATAAATCAATTGCTTTGTTCGGTTTAGTTTGTCCCTCCATGCATGAACGAATGATAACGAGCATGTCAAAGTAAACAATTAATTGATCTTCATTCATTGACAAGTATTGTGTACCTTATCGTGCACACTCCTTCTTAGAACTCTGGGTTTCCTGATGAATCCGATCTATTATCTATTTTTTTCTCCTCATCATTGGACACGATGGAGCCTTTACAAAATAATTTACGCACAGATCTTCGAAACGACTTACCAAATGTGGAATATATTATAAAATTAACAGAACTGTTTATGCTCGAAAATAATTGGGCGATGGGAAGTCTCAACCAAAAAAACTTGTCCCTTAAGGAAGAGTAGGAAAGTGTGCCAAAGGTAATGAAAACCAGAAGTAAAACAGCAATGAGGACTAGCATCAACGTTATCTTCTCAAAATGGTCTTGTCCAGATTTTCGAATTGGAACCTTGCGACTTCTGAACAGCTGAAAAAAGGTTATTTTCATGCATAAATCTCCTATTGTCTAATAACTTAATCTTATCAGCATCAGTTACAGTAAATATCATGAATCCCGTGCAGATAAAAACTACAGGAACTGGAATTCCAGCAGTAAGAACATAAAAGTAAATGTAGTTTGTTCTTTCCAAATAACAATCCCATTTTCCATGAAGAAGCCATTGCAGAGAATGGAGAGCAGTAAACATACAAATTAAAGCAGACATCGGCCAAATGGCGAACGCCACAATTGTCACTCTGGAGTTTGTTATGACCAAGCGACTTTTAATTGGCCAAACAATAATGATAAGTCGTAGAACACAAATTGCTGCAGTGTAAAGTATATTGCACGAAAATGCTGTAAAAAATTTAAAAAATAAATGCACATTTGTATGTAGTAATTTAAATTATTAGTGTGATCAGTTAAGAGTTGATACCCATAAGATGTGTCGTAATTGAAATAATCTTGAAGTTCCACACAGTCCTGATAGAGTCACCGATATCGTAGCAGTAAATCAGAAGAAATGGGAGTGTAATTGTGAACACGTGATGCAGACAGGCGATTATGTCGGAAATAGATAGCCCAAGAAGCAAAATAGTCAGAGGAGATTTCTTAATCGATGTTCCCAGTAAATAGGCCACGATGCAATTTGAAGCAATTCCGAGCGAAGACACAAGCCCAACCAGAATTATGACTGCCAGTTGGGCCTCACGCAGAACTTTACTTTTCAAGGGAAACAGAGTCTTCATGTACATTTGACAATTTGTGTACTCAGTCGCAGTGATGTTCCAAGCGATTGGATCCATTTCAACAATAGCCTAACAGACCGCCAGGTACTTTAGTATAGTAATATACCTCTGTAAAATAACAGCACAATATGTAAGCAATGAATCAGGTCTTCTTTAAATTAAATACATGCTGTGCATAAGACCACTGAAACTCAGACTTGATTTATGATTTATTTTGACGGAAAATGTGTTAATTAATCCTTTGGGTTTTCCTCGTTAAGTTCTAAATTCATCACGTTGTTTGCATGCTTTTCAGAAACTTTTTCCCTAACCTTTTGCTTCTAAAGTGAAGAACAGAGGTTGAAAGTCTAAACCACAACTCAATTGTAGAAAAGCACAGTTGGTTTACAACATTCACCGTTCTTTCTTCATGAGGTCGAAGATCTCATCTCCTCAGAAGAAGAGATCTAATCCCTTCCAAGTCATCAAGCAACGGTGATTCTGTTTTTAAGGAAAGGAAACGGATCATCCAACAACTACAGACAATCAGTTTCTGGTTTTAGACATTTTTCTGTACAGAAATTGTGGGTGTGCCACAAGTCGAAAGAATGACAAAATATACCGCAAAAATCAACAGTCAGCTTTGCATAAGTTGTTAAGATATTCGTGTAGCGTATGAAAAAAACAGGTTTAAAATGAAAAGCAGTTTTTTAAACACTTGGGATTCATGCAAAGCTTACAAGTAATTCTGCTGAGTTTAGTGGCCCCTTCCATATCAAAGAAGGAAATCGAGGCTGGTCTGAAACCGGGCCTGGTTTTTCAGAGGCCTTAAAAAGTATGGCGCAAGCATGGAA
>JAQGAD010000701.1:0-30373 GCA_034696625.1 Isotomurus palustris
AGCTGCACACCGGACTGCTGCATCCTCGGCATCATTTGCTGCAGCTGCACACCGGACTGCTGCATCCTCGGCATCATTTGCTGCAGCTGCACACCGGACTGCTGCATCCTCGGCATCATCTGCGGCAGCTGCACATCGGACTGCTGCATCCTCGGCATCATTTGCTGCAGCTGATGCTGCAGAAATTCGCGTCTGTTTGGAGGAGCGACAACTGGTACTCCGCCTCCACGCTGAGGCTGTCTTGTAGGGATCACCGGTATCACTTGGATCACTCGAACCGCAACTGGATGGCCAACTCTGTCCTCCACCCTCTCGCCCCTTCCTCCTCCTCCTCTCCCAGCTCCACGTTCATTCCTCACCTCCTCCTCCATCTCCACATAAGACACCTTCCTAAAATCATTCACATTCAAATTAGAAATAATTCATGCCTTTTTATAATATTTCGCACCATACACAACAAACCTTCCTCCTAATGACACTTTTAGACTACTAATAAATGGGAAAGCGTGTAGACAATAAAATGTACAAAACACATTCACTAATTTTTTAGTTTTTCTTGAGCACACCACGCTCTTGCACGACTGACCAAAATTAACTTGAGCAACACGTCTCAAGTGTTTCCATTTGCCTCCAACTTCAACACCCAACGTGTACAACACACACACATTTTATCGTTGGCCTGCCTGTCCATAGGAGATGAAGCGACGCAGTAAAAGAGTTGAAGGGGTCACTTGGAATTCAGTTAGGTGAAACTGGCGAGTGTTATTAATCATTCTTTTCGCTACAGGCGCAGACCACCATTTTTTACAACTGATGAGTACCATGTGCAGTCATAAAAAATGATTTACTTTCAAAATAATACAATACTGTAAGCAAATACATATCATCATCTGAAGACAAACCTATTATTCAAATGAAATGGTCTAAATGGAAACGTTAAAGATGAAGCTGGTAATTACTTTTTGAAGTTTTACGGTGAAAACTCAGGTCACATTATTTTCAGAACATAAATTAAGTTAGTGCACTTGTACGGTCTAGTTCAGGATTCATTATTTAGTTGACTTGCATAACATACTGTAACAAACAATTTCCGTTTTCATAATGATACACGGAGAAAGAAAGAACGTCTACCAAATGTGCGTAAAATACAAAGCAAAAAATATGAGTGTAGATTTGTACAAATGTCAGTTTTAAGTACTACAAACTACAACTCAAGAGTACAAGTTAGAATCAAAACCAAAGTAATGCAGCTATCATTGTACAAGCAAAATCTGGAAGTGTGTATTATAGTCTCCAAGCGTTATGAAAGTTAATTCGTTTTTGAAACAAAAGAAATAATTTCGGTTGATATGAGTTGTGATAGAAATGGAAGTGGTTAGAACAGTTAGAAGACGAAATCGTAAATGGAATCAAACCGCACAAGGAAAGATTTATTGAAGTCGTTGTCATTAAGTTTTCACCTCATCCTTTATGAAACTTGACCAGAATTTTTATCACTTTTGCTCATCTCTCTGTTTCTCAGTTTTATTTCGTCCCCTTTCTCATCGCTCCCCTTGTCCTGTGACTACAATACCCAAAAGCTTTACTCTAACTTCACCAAGTGCTTAGTGTCATAATATTCTAAAAATCCTTCGTTTCTTACTGCAGATGTTCTCTCGATTTGTAAAATTCTTGTTTCTTTCCACTTATCGTCTTCTATAGGTACACTGCGGTCCAGAGAGAAAGACCTTTCACTGCTGTACTAACAACGGCCCGTATGGTGTCATGGCTTTGTCACTAAAAAGGCATCACATCCTGCGGAACCACTGGGAAAATTTATTCATCTCAACGCAATAGATTTCACGTGCCTCCAGTTTTTATGTCTCGTACCCACATGGTAACTTTAGGTGCGTACTCAGCTAGAAACGAATTCTATCGAATAGAGTTTACTAGGAAATTTGCCCTTGACTTTGATGCACAACCTCTCATACAAAATATGATGCCATAACTAATAATCAACTTTATTTGGATATAAGTATTTTTAAACACCAGCTTCACATGCGTCTTCAGAATAACTAGGATGGACTTTCCATCAATCCTTGTCTAGGTAATAATCAGATTTACCTTTCAAAAATAGAAAATTCTAATCAAACAAAAACTAAGATGACGCCAGTACCGTAAACGCAGTGGTTCTCTCCTGACGGAACCTCGTCGACAGTCGAAGTCTACCAAGCGTTGTCCAAAGCCCAGGGCCAAACCACACGGGATTCGGATTTAAGTGTTGATTGATTGAAATTTTAATCGGCCACCAAACACAACGACGTTCACTCTTTGAAGCGCAAACTCATTCTGCTACAAGCTCGTGTGGCTTCTTATTGGTGGTGTGCACGGCTGTTTTAGGCGCGGACCAAATTCTCCTCAGTGACGCCGTTAATCGACGACAGGTGTCGCTTGTTGTAATTGTCTCAGCCTCGCATTAAGTAATCAGTCTTTAGGTAAGCGTTACGGAGAGATGTAAGATGTAATTAGTAATGTCACATAATTTCAGGGTAAGATGAACCAAGTAAATTACCTAGATTTATTGTAATATTGCATTAGAAGATTGACGGTGAGAGTAGGAGACGTAAGTGAGAATTGAGAATATCTTCGGAACACCCTTCACTTCTTGTTAAAAAAGAAATGCGATGTTTCGTTGTGTCTTGGAAGTTGGAATGGAAGGTTGGAACCTGACGGTATGTAAAAAGCGCTTCACTACGGTAGGAAGTAGTTGTACGTTGGAACGGAACCATATTCAATCATCCTCGAGAGCTCTTCCCTAAATCCTATCTCATTAGCTCATTTGTTATAACCAGACCTGTAGCGAGCAGATACAGTCAGTGCACGTAACGAGGAATTTCTGTCCTTTTTGCCCCAAAATCTATGCTTCATGGGAAAAGTAGCATAGAATTGGGGCACAATGGGACAGGAATTCCTCGTTACGTGCACTGACTGTATCTGCTTACTACAGGTCTGGTTATAACCTCTGCTTGTCATCTTCGAAAGATCTTTTTCGATCCTCCAAACCCATTAATCAATGACATACATCTTTTACACTATCCCCTTTATTGTTTTTAAGAACCATCTTCTTCACCCTCTTCATCTGTCCTTCTCCTTCAATTGCTTTACTCACGATCTCACGATTCTCATGTATCTCTTTCCACTACTTTGCCCAGGCCACGTGCTCTAGCGTCTCTGTGTATTCTCCTCAACTTTAGATTATTGATCCTGCTTATTAACATTAAGTTAACGTTTCTCCAGCTTAATGATAACTCTAATTGCCAGTTGCAAAATGATTCTACTATAGTATACTCCACCAGAGCTAGAGTAATAAATAACTATCTACGAAATTTTATCGCTAGAGATTAAATGAATATGATAAGGTATAAGTAGCCTAATTCGACCTCGATGCTAATAGCCTATTTAATTTTACTATTTTGTAAGTTACTATTAATATTCTGTATAATTATGTATACCAAGTATTAGTAAACCTTAATGAAAAATGTATGTCACAGACACTCGAGAATTCGATGAATCGGACAATTCCAGTCCGCATACGCTGTTGTCTAACAATTATCGGAGTTCTTAAGGGAGTTTAGAAGTGTGCTGAAATTCGAAACAAATTGCTGTCGAAACAGGAATGGCAAAGAAAACTATAAGATTTAGCTGGGAAGTGTGTCGTCTTTTGAGATTAAGATCTCATGTGTTTGACTCCAAAAATTCCTTCCAACTCGACACAACTTTACTTTACTGCCATGAAACGAGATGACATGCCATTTTGTCTCCCATCAACATCAAATGGCTTCATTCTATTCTCAAGTACTTTCACAGAACTTTTTGTAGAATTTGGAATTTCTTGTCTATCATGCCTTAACGCTCTCAATCTTCCTATATTACAAGCTATCGAAATCTAAAACTCGTTTCTGCTTTCACTCTTCACTTGTCCAGGGACTGCACAGCGCCATTTTAAGTGGTGCAACTCAGGGAGTGATAAATGTCTACTCTTGGTACAGTACAACTATAGCTTCTTCTGAGCATCAACCGTTGACTTTATCATGGGTTCTGATGACATTTTAACATTAAAACTACTTTTCAGTTTCTTTTGACCATTTTGGACTTCTATACAGCCACTACACAGAATTTTGTTCACATTGGCAAAACTGAAAACTTGAAAGTTACAAAATGCAATGGGACCTTTCTTCGACCATCGCAAGCATCACATAGTAATATAGATAGTATTACAATTCTTGTTAAATTCAAACGATTAGAAAATGTCCGAAGACTAGCTGAAGCTATAGATGTCTCGATCGCTGCAACCAGGAGAAATTCCTATCAAGAACGGGAATAAAATGTTCGATTAGATTTCATCTCCCGGTAGGCACACATAAAAGATTATCTCAGCATCTTTGATCCATCCATCTTGAATCCACCGCAATCTCAAATTCTGATCACGGAGTTTTCAAAGAATTATTGAGAATCGTGTTAAATGCTGTAATTTTTGGGGTGTACTATTCTTGATAATTTTTGTATGAGTTTCTCCAAGAAGCTAGTGAAATATTTGGTATGAGTTCCGGGAAGGCATTACATGAAGAGAGAAGAAATTAGTTCGTAAATCCCGTGTTTATGATAAAGGAAGCAGACAAAACAAAAGCCGTGGGTAATCCGCTTCGAGCATACAAATATGGACGATTACTGAGGTGATTTCCCCTCACTAACTGCAGACTTCTGCACTCCCTTTGCTCAACTACTTTTATTCCGTAACCAATGCACACTAAATAAAACAACAACTACGCAGATTAATGTTTATAGCTGGGGCTTTCGTACTGCCTTCAAAAACGGAAGCTAGAATTACAACAGCTCACTCAAGAAGATGAGATGATTATGTGTACTACCCAAGTACTTAACTTCGTTTACGTCGGGATAGAAAGAACCAATTCTTCTGAGAGATATCCACTAATAAAAAACATCGATTTTTTGATTGTTCTAAGCATATTTTTTGAGTGACTGGGTTGGCTGTAACAAAGACAATAACGTTGATTATAAATTAACTTTTTACGATGAGCTGTATGAAATCCTGTAAGGATTAACATGTCTTGCTCGGAATTTCCTTTAAAATGTTACATGGACTAAAATCTGACAAATATTCGAGATTGAATAAGCATGTAAGTTGGTGTAAGTGAATGTATGCATGCAATTTGAGTGTGAGAATAACACATAAAAGTGAATGGCAATTGTGTATGAAATAAATGACAAAATGGAAGGGAAGTACCGGAAAGAGGGGCACAGTTAAGTTGTTAGTCTATTGCAGAAATCCCTTGTATTATTGTTGATCATAATGTCAGAAAAATTTAGGAAACAAGGAAAAGCCCAGGAAGACTTGGCACACGAACGAAAAAACCCATATGTAAAACAATGTTGTGTTTGTAAGCGTAACAAAGAATGATTTTTCCGATAGCTTAGAACTCACTCGCCCCGACTTTTCAAGCAACCCAAATAAATGATAAAGGGCAAGTTTTTTCGGCAGATCTACCCGGTATTTCCGTTTTTCATTTGCGACTTGAATTTAGATCAGTCTTGCTATTTTCTCATTCTAGACAAGAATTTCGGACTCAGTACTTCTTGGCAAGCTAGACCTAAAGCCATTACTCCAATTGTATTTTCAAGATGGATATACAATATAGCATAATAATAAGTAGGAGGAGTACGTGAGCCAAAATAAAAATGCGAAAACCACACTAGAAAACAACAGAGAAGTGGTGGTGGCATTGCCACAAGAATAAAGAAGCTGGAGAAACAAAAATACATGTTGGTGCGTGTATATCTATAAAGCGAGTCCTTTGATACTTCTGACAACTCTTGTGGTAATGTTACCCACCAAACAAGTATTCACCCCTTTAGATAAAGTTTTCTTCACAGAAAGTTGGCTTTCTCTCCTTTTCCCTTCAAGGCTAATGCAGTGTTAAAGAAGAATTTTCCTCTTTCATGACTTACTGAATTATTCCACCTAGTTTTGTGGCATTTGTAATCTTCCACTAATTTCCCCCCTCCTTCTTGGTTCGTCTCCGAAATGTATCTTATACACCTGTTCTTACTACTAAGGCTCTCCACATTCCATATCTTCACTTTAACCTCCTGTCACCATGAATTCCTGAAAAGCTTCTTATTCCCACACGTTTTTCAAACTATGCTACACAGATTTCTACCTGGCCACAACTACAACACGTCCAAGAAACAGATTGTATTGTGGCGTTTAGAATTTCACATCATAAATTTTACACACACACGCGCTAGTTACATTAACTGACCGACCTTGAACCTTGAGCTGGTTTAGATTATTAGTTGCGTAATCCATGAAATTAACAAAAGGCAAAATAACTGGATTGCATAAGTTTCTTTTTTACATTTATACACAAATCTGCTGACTCAGATAAGATTTCTCGTATGAACTCAAAAAGTCATTTACAAATGTGCTTTTAAGATTTGTAGGTATTTCATCTTTCATATTTTAAGCTTACTCAAACCTTATTATTGAAAACCAACGGGGGAAATAAGTGAATTAAAGGATTTTGAGTGAACACCAAGGCGAACTAATCTGAGACCTTCTTTCCGAGAGCAATAATACATTGTGTGTGAAAGAAATAGCCATTTGTTCTAATTGTATTTTCATCCAGAACTAATATTAGTAATTCATAAATCCGAGAATTTCTTTCACCATCTGCAAACATTCTCATGCAGTGAAAGGAAAACTTAAGAATTATTAAAAGGTCTCTCATCCGTTGAACTACTCAAGGGTTTAAGTCAACGCTAATACCGTGACTCGTAAAGCCTACTTTCGCAATGCAGACAGAAGGAAAGAGAGAGAGAGATTTGATGTGGAGAAGTGTATCATGCATGCTCAGATCTCGCACGGAATAAAGCTGTCATCTGAACGAGATTTTACGCTTTTCTAGCCGGAAATTTCCAACGGTGCCTTTTCTTCTTCCTGACATCTGAATTCATTACTGAATCTGACAAAAATTTATTTCACTATTTAAAGCCTCAGGAAGATTTTTATTCTACTTCATCCCATCTCTTCCCTTTGTTTTGGTTCGATCTCTCCACATTTGTTACACCAGTTTTACTATTTCAATTTTAAATGAGATTAAGAGGCTCAGCAAGTGAAATACAACCTTCTTAAATATCATTTCACTCAAATAGTAACCCCAACTTTTATCACGAGTGAGTTTACCAAAGATGTTTTTTATTTTCACAGTCTACACATCCAGTCCTTTCCTTACTTACACTTCTCAAGGTAGACGTAGAAAAGTTTCTCCCTCAAGTAATTGCCTTTTATAAGACAAATTTAATATAAAATTGCAGGCTTCATGAATTCCTCCAACTGTACTCAAGTTCAAGTTTTTATTTTTACAGTCTCGACTTACTTATTTTTAAGTGGGTGTTTAATTATAATCTTTTTGTAATATGTTGTACTGAAGAAATTCTCCGGATTCATCCCAGAGCTTTGATTAAATCCTTTCAGTGAGGAGCTCACAAATATTGAAGCTATTAAATTTGTAATAGATTTATGATAATGTAATGTCTTTTACAGTTTGTTTAGTACACAACCGAGATCCTTTTCACCTTTGCCCTGCTTGATGCTTTTCTCAGTTAAGTTTTAAGAGTTAAGAGTGAAAAAACAAGTCATTGTTTGAGCACAATATAATAATAGTATCTATCGACTTTGGTTTTTGGTTTTGCATAACTGTGGTTCGTTAGCAAGAGGATTTGTGTTGTGGTGTTTTGTAATAAGTCAAAGGAATGTTTTCACTTTCCCTGTACAATATGATTATTTGATAATCAACGTTTGAGTCCTTCACCCAGCAAGATACTGATAATCAGACAATAATGAAATGAGTCTTAACTTTGTCCTACTTTCTTTATTCTTAGAAAATTGCCCACATCAAATAACGTTCAATGTCAAATTTGATTCTAAATACAGGTTGTCCCTACTTGTGAAACTCATCTTGCTCATGATGTTGTCACTGCTAGTCGACTCGCAGTAAATACAGAGTGTAGGTAGTGCGCTAAAAGCTATTAATCCTGATAAAGGTTCACAAACAGTAAGAAACAACGATGTAGGTATGCAAATGAAACTGACGTCGTTGTTCTAATTAGCAAAAACCTGGTGTCCTGAAACAAAGAAAGGATGCGATATAAATATATTCGTGGGCGAACATATTTTCACCTTTTGTCCGGCGTACGTTGCTTTACTGACCAAACACCCTGCACAAAATTCCCAAAGACGGATAATGCTTAGAAGGGTTGGTTAAATGCGTTTTCAAAGTTCTGTTCAGGTTGTATGCTTCAGATTAAAAGTACATTAAACGCTCTATGTATATACGAGTGTGTAGATGGATTACAACTCTATTCACAAGTAATCCTCTTCCATCCGGTCTCCAGCCATTCAACTTCCCTAATTCCTTCTGACGGCTTAAAGTGAACCGTACCCAACTTCATTCCCTTGCTAAACTTCATTACGATTGCTAGCTCTATAAAATTACAATTTACAACGGTTAGCAGTACACCTCCCTTCATTTCCTCGTTCGTCATCTTATAGATTTCCGGAATCGTTTCACTCAATCTATATTTCAGATTTAACATAACACCCTAAGAGAAGCTTTTTATAAAATATCTTTCAATACCCTTACAAAAATGGTTTCACCTTATTGTTCCGATTTAAGCAGACAAAACTAACCTTCCTAGCCTTATAAGATAAATTTTTGGGCTAGAGGTTGAGTTTTAGATCCATAGAATTATAAATGGCAGCAGAGAACAAACAAAAATCGACCCCAATAAGTGGCGACATAGCCATTAACAAATTGACCATACTTCTTAATGCACATGAGGAAATATAATCCTTAAATAGTTAGAACGTGCTTCACACCTGGACAACGGAGTAATCGAGAGTCCACCAAGTACGGGGACCTGATATAAATTTTGCCCATTAAGTTTTACACCAACTACACACTCGTTCAGTTTCACGTAAGAAATCAAGTGAGAGTGAAAGTTGAAATTTACCACAAGGGAAAGTTCAGACGTGTGAGAAAGGGTGAAGCGATGAAACTGAAATAAAATGGACGGTATGCTATCATGTGTTTTAAAAAGGACATGATCTGGAACAGGAATCCGATTGAAGAAAGGCCCAAGACAGATTCTAACTGTAGATGGAAAGGGGAGAAAAAATTTCCAAGCAATTTCCCTGACAAAAGTGGAAACGAAAACTGCATTACGTGTCCCTGCATTTATATGAACAATCCTTAGTAGCCTCCGTTTCATTTGACTTCTTGGCCTCCAATCCTTTCTGGTCTGTCCCTGCCATGTTCGCTTCACAGATACCAATCTCCAGTCTCCTTCCTTAAAGATTCTTTCCCATATGCGGCAGTACAGCTTGATCGTTGTCACCTTTGAACCACTCTGTGGCCACGATTAACCAAAGACAAAGGCGCACACAAGCAAACAATCTCCACCGAATCAAAGGTTACTGAGCTGCTTGGTCAGAAGAGTCCCATGTTTAATTCAATCTGCCTCTGAAAGAATTCATAATTTAATACCACTCGACAACCAGACAGGTTAAATATTACTTCTCTTTTGAGCTTACCAACTCTAAATATTTTACAGGAGACGTAGCAGGCATATTTACATAAATCATGTGATTTATTGTTATCATCATCGCTTACACGCATAGACTATTAAATAAATAATGAAATTATTACAAATTTTTAGCATCTCTTAGAACAGATGAGCGTGTCCCACAATTCTATAACAAAGAATTTCTTATAAATGCAGATATTTGACAATGCGTCAGTAATTTTTGATCCAGAAAAAGTACGCTTTCAACGTTTCTAGTTGCACACGACTTATGAACATCCTGTACATAATCTTTGCTGCAACAAGAAAACCACACAGATAGCCGCAAATTACTATTTTAAGAACTCTCAGTCTTCCTATTCTGCGTGCGACCCCCATTAGAAAATGAGTGACAGGTCACGCCAGGCCACGAGAAGTCTGAAGATCACCCCTTCAAACGAAATGAGGGCAAAGGGTAACAACCATAGACAGCCGTTTCACGTTTATCCTCGCAATCTTGACTCGACAGTGTAAAAAATTGAGGGAGCCGTAACAATAAAGCTTATTGAGTTTCTTTGGCTTCTTAATAATTAATAATTGCTTCCTCAGGGCTCGTGGTAGATTCATTTTATCAATCTTCTTGGTAGGACGTTGATGAAAAACGAAGCCTAGAAGACTCAACGGGAAAGAGTTCTGTGGTGAAAGTGTGGTGCTGTGATTGTAGGTCGATTTGATTGTAGATTTTCGAATGCGTCCAGTGAGGACACTAAATAGCAGTCCCTGTGGAATCGAAAGGAAACCTTTGGTGACAATCTGAAACCAATTTTGTTCCCTTTCCCCCACAGAAGAAACATCTGCTATTTCAATCTCCAACGTGTCTCCGGTATCCTCATCTTTCCTTTCCCATTAGTCCATTTTTCTCAAAGACATTGAATGAGGTGTCTCAGCTATACACAAATCATTACTTTTATCTCAATTACATCTCTCCACTCTCGCTGTGTCGCTACATCCAAACTTTACCCTCTGCTCCTATTCATCTGCAGCATAAACAAAGTCTGACCACGAACCAAAGCAAACTCCGTTTCTCTTTCGAAGGAAAGTAAGAGCAGGAGAGCTCTGACAAAGTATTCTAACGAGGGACATATCTCTCTTTACTTCATCTCTAAACCTTTGGGGTTTCTTTTATTTTCCTTTTTGCTTTTCTCTCCATTGTGGCCCAAAGCTTCGCGAGTAAACCGGGGAAAGTGGTGTGTATCGGCCTGGAATGGATCTGTGTGTGAAACTACTTATTACTCTTTCTGATCAGCTCGCATGACTCTTCCAATGAGATTTCTTTATTGAGTTCAACTCCAAATGCCCATCACCATTACACTCCATTATACTCCTACATTTGATCCCTCCTTTCTCCCTTATTTCTCTTTAAATCTATTCAATTTCATTCATTCCCACCTCATTCACTGTATAAATTCACCTCCCTTAAAAGCACCTCCCTCTGGTCACTTTCCACCACGAAAGACCACTACTCGCTACTTACAGTTTGAAAACTCGACAAATTTGTCCTTTGCTCCTCGTTTTTTTAGCAGCTGCTTCCTCACAATTCGTCTTGTTTGTTGCTTCACTTTTTACCTAATTAATCACACCAATTTACATATTTCAACATGAAGATTGATTCAGTTACTCATCTCTCAGGACTTGTAGACATAGGCAAATTGTGGAGAATGGAGAATCAGTTTTTTGCCCTCGGAGTACTTAACAAGCAGTTAGGCATATTTTCCTTTTATGTGTGTACTAAAATATTATCATAAACGACGGTATAAATGTATTAGACATGTGAATGTGAATTGTGTACGAAAAATGAAGTCTCTCAACAAGCTGCAGAGTGGTTTAGTTTAGAATGTCACAACACGGACACTAGACAGGAAAAAGTTTCGTCTGTTACTCATTGTCAAGACGAATAAGATGAGTAAGGAATATTCACTCGTCCCAAAAAGGGGGATGTTCTTTCCAAGCAGACAGAATGTTTCAGCAAGATAGCTACAAAAATAATTTCTGAGATACACAAAAGAGTCTCAAAGTCAGGTTATCTCTCTTCCCTTTGTAGTTTAAAATACATTAGTTTCCCAAAAAAATGATGTGTTGTGTGTTAGGTTTTGAGGGAAGCGTATTTCATGTATTGAACTCGTACAAATACAAAAGACTAGGATATTGCAAGGAAACTTTCAATTCCACAAAAATCAAGATGATCCGATCTAATTTAAGAGTCGTTTTATTCTTTACTTTGCATAATGGTTGACGCGAGCTGTTCAAAATAGTCAAAGAAAATACGAGAATACGAGAAAAGCAATTGACTGAATACAAATGGAAGCAATATATACTCCTTTAATATTTCAACGTTATTTTATACTCTGAGCTTTTATACGAAGTAAAGATAACCCGGCATTGCTATTATAGCTTCAGTTGAGTTCCTACGTACTGAGTTTTCAAGTCAATTTCTTAGTACAGCTAGTCATTCGTACGCTAATCTTACTTTCACTGATGAATGAGTACGAGCAGGTTTGGAATGAGTGAACTAAGCTACAAATATTTATGTGACAGCTTGTGGTCATATTTTTAACTGTCTCTATACCAACACAAAACCACTAAAACCAGTGATTTTATTTAATAACTCTAACTTCCTGCATTAGCACAAGCCCGGATGACACACCTATAATTCTTTCTTCGGCTTATAAAAGATTTGACCAAAACTCAGGTTGCAACTGAATATTTTAACAGATATGATGAAAGAAGATCATGAAGGTTTAATACATGCCCCAATCCTTACTCTTCCTGCTTGAAGGATTTGAATAACGACTGTCACAAATTCTAGTTCGCTGTACACCTAAATAATTCATCAGAAACAAATAGTTGTCTCGTAAGTTCTGCTACCATCAAATGTGAACACCAAAGTCTGATGGTTGAGAAAAGTACGGGAATTTTGCAAATAATTAAGGTCTGCTTGTTATTAGATTCAAAATTCGCAAGCTCAGCTAGTCATGAAATGAACCTCCATAAATTTACAATTGGTTACACACTTTCTTCGGCCTAATAACTTGTTAAACATAAAAGACGGTTGTGTGCAGAGTGTTCTTTCTGCAGCGACATAACAGTCAACTTAGTTAGGGCAGACATAATCGCAGATTGAATCAGAAAGTAGTTTCCTGCTTTCATATTACATAACCGTACTCTAATACATCGTCCACTCACAGTCTGATGCAACTGCTTGATTCTTTGTGGTATTTTCACCGTCGGTTGAGAAGAAACTACATCACTGACAAGGGGGGCTGTTTTTGTGGTAAAGATCAATTTAATTTGACGTTAAGTGAAGAAACTGAAGTGAAAGTTGGAAAAGTTGTTCTCGTACACAACAGTGTTAACTCTAATACTGCGGCTATTTCGATGGATGTTAAAACTTTGTTAAGCTTATTGAAGACTCACAGCTTCCTTAATAAATAAAACAGGACCATGCATACTCTATTTATATGCATGAAATGCAAATGTTACAAATTTTCTTTAACTATCTAATCTTCACCTACTCGTGATCTTTTACCTCGAGCCGCATCCCCTCGACAAGTTACTTGCACTTTCTACTTTGTAATAATGAGCCCTCAGCTACCCACAAAAGTTCGTCTCTCTCGCTTTTTACTAACTATGAATTTCTTATTCACTTTTTAATTCACTTACTTTCAGTGTCAGTTTGGGATACTCCACCAACCAATTCCGTTCTGCTTCCCTGTTTATTGCTCCTCTCACGGAGTTCCAAATTAGATGAGCTAACTCTTTCCACCATACATTTTTCATATGAATTCTCTGCCAAGTGTTAGTCGGCTCTTTAGATTTACTGAATAATACATTCATGTAATACATGTCTAAGTTGTGGTCATTAATTAATTCTTTACGAATATTTTCAGGCATGCTTTCAATTGAACCCTCACTTCCTTATATTTCACCTTTTGTTTCGCACGGTAGATATCCTCCGTGTGATGAAATTCGACGATTCAACAACCTCGGCTCTTTCAAACAACATCCACTTTCTTCTTGGTTTTAACTTAGTCTACTAAAATGGGCTTAAATTAGCAAACTGTGAGTATTCTTCATGAGCAATCAGCACGTGGGTGGGTAGGAGTGTTGTAAATTTGCTCATAACTTTCATTCTGAAATGAGTACCTTTCACCAGAGTTTGGTGCACACAAAAAGCACACGGGGACAAAGAGCGTAATCTACAGGAGAAAGCGATGTATAAGTTGAAGTCTCGTGTTCTCAGCAGTAGGAGAAAGTCGATGAGATATACACACAAAAGCATTCAAGTCGGTCGACCCTGTGCGAAGACTCCCAATCCATCGGAATCCACCCTGCCTAGTCTCTCTGCTGTAATATCAGATGCTGAGCTTCTTCTTCTTCTTTTTCCGTGGCTGGCTGCCTTTTCGTATGTGTCACCTTTTGGCCACAATAATGTATTTTAGATTTTTTGCTCCTCTTGGTTGAGAGGCGTATAATAATAATATAAAACGCGATAAGTTCGTCTGAAGAAGTACCTCCCTTTAGCTTACTTCACTTAAGTGCCTCTTACATGTAGGTATTTATCAATACCTGTCTAAAAACGGCAGATGTGCTCTTCGAGAAGTGAGCGAGGTCGAAAATGTTTTCCTGCAGAGAAGAAAAACTGAAAATGGGGAAATCCCCAGGAGTTTTCTGGGTGTTAGGAAAGCTGTTAAAAATCATAAATTAAGTTGCTGTGGGGTTAGGTCGCTTGTTCACACACAATACAATATGCTCCCTTCTTCTTTATGTATCAAGCTATCAAACTTTGTTTGACTAGAGTCGATTGTGAAGAGTGTGTTCTTGACTCCAAAGTTAACTCTTTCGAAGAATCTTTTCCAAAACTCTTCTTTTACTTGTGTAGTACGAGGAACGGGATGAGTGGAGACTATGCGTAGTTTCTTCCCCCAGCACCGCAGAAAGCTTTACTGCCACGAGAAAGTAGCCTTAACTGACCATGGGTAGTCATTTTAGGCTTTACACTGCTCCCGTAAGATGATGAACTGGAGGATGAGTTCGTAGGGAAGATAATAAAATCGGGCTACGACTTGCCATATGAGATGATGACATATGAAAGAGAAAAACATTAAGAACTCAGGAAATCCGTCTTCGGGATGTTCAAAGTCAATCAATAAATCAAGGCAGAGTTCGTGAACGGAAAGAATGTTACTCCCTCAGCCTCAGTGTCACAATGGTGTGCTAGCGTAAAAGTATAAAACTTTGTCTCTAAAGCAGCCGAGTCTATTGGAACCCAATGATTCAGACGACACTAAAACCGGAGTTGAGACAATCATCCTGAATTTCAATGGCTTAAAGGGCTTTCGTAAATGGTCACCTGATGACTCATACATTATCCTTACTGTCTCCCACCATCAGCACGTACTATGACAACAATTCAACTAGTGTGACATTCACAAATCAAATAATATTTGTGCACCTCTTGGATAACACTTGTCTCATCCTTGTCCCACTATTACTGCCAGATCCAATTCAAATCCCAAAGGTGCTGTGTCTTCAATCGAGCTCCACAGTGAAATGTATCATTCAACCAGTCCGTATACTGTAACAATGATAATTTTTTTTAATACAATGCAACTGATAAGTAATTGCATGCTGTAATAGTAATTTCAAGTCACCATTCATAACCAAGCTCACACCTTCATTACAAATTCATCGGAGTAAGGATATTTATTTAATAGTCTGTTGCGCAATCGAATAATCGTGTGTAAAAATTGTTAATTTGTGAACCCAGGACTGCATGGAGAGCAATGTATCACGCAAGTTGTAATTGAAATTATGTTTTACCATTTCTTTCAGAAATATCTTTCAAATGGTATTCTCGTTCTCCGTAACGTAATCTTTCACACATTGCATATTTCACTACAGCATTTAAGATATGTAAGGGCTACATAAGAATTATGTACTCATGTCTCATCTACTTTAAAACAATTATTGTAAAAACGCTATCGCTAAATTTCGCTATTCTGTTTTAAAAATATATCAATGAGAAAGGTGACTGAAAGGTTGTGTTCAAATACCACAATTAAAAATAAACTATTAATATATTTTATAGAAGTTTTGGGTAATATTTGCCTACGCATTGAAACACCAAGAGGGCAATTTATTCAGTATTGATAGTTATTGCGAAATACAGGTTCGATTAGCCATAATAGTAATTGACAGTAAATAGTTCAATGTAACTCAGAAGTGATAGAGAATATTGCAATACGGAGGAAGTCCGAAACTATTGTCTAGAGAGTCAACCTTCAGAAGCCATCAAAGGTCCGTCCGCCCATATGTCGCATTCATCTCGTCACTCTTGTCATTATTGGAATGAAGCAGCAATTAAAAGCAGTTTTGGTAAGAGAATGAGGTTAGTTGGGCATGGAAATAATTACCCTGTTGTCAGTTATGTTCTTGGCATTGATCAAGTATCACCAACTTTAGATCACCCGTTCTTAAGTGTGGAAACGGCGACACAAATCCTAGAATAGTCAATGAAGTTCAAACGAAATTAGTCACATAACTTTAATTTTGTAATGCGAATCGTACCATCCGCTTAATGAGATACATACGAACAGGTCAAGAGTTCGGTGGATCCTTCTGCACCGCAAAACTATAAATAAATAGGTGAGAAGCGTTTAAAGTTGGAGAGACTCCTGAACTCAATCCTTGACTCATGCTGTCTGTTGAAGTACAAATTAGTGAGTGTGAACGAGTTCAAGAAAACCCTGACACGCGTACTATTAATTTATGAATAGAGATAAATTAAACTGGGAGCAATTTTTAATAGATGCTTCTCCCCTCAAGAAACGTTTCGAGGCGAAGTTTGTTTATTCAACAAAATGCTTAAGAGTTTGATGGTTAAGAGGGGAAACATTAGAAGAGACTTTTGTGTTGGGAAGAAATGAGTTGAGGGAAGTAGGAAGGAAGGAACAACTGGAGGACTCCGTGTACCACAGTTTCATACGGTGGGAGTCTCGTGGTGAAAAGAAGACGACGGAGGTGATGACACACAAATGGATGGAAGACTGTTATGAGACGAAGTTGTAGAATGTGAATAGAAAGAAAAGTCCACATGGACCGACCATTTCACGTCCGAGTGAAAGGGTTATTTAAAAGTAGATTACGAATGAGAAGGGAACCGCAGACAGAGTCTCGGATGTATCAACATATTTGTCCATCTGTCACCCTCCTAGGATAGTTTACGCAATTCTAAAGATGCATATCATAGGGGAAAACCTGAAAAATTTCTCACTTTTCCCAAGCACGAATAAGAATGAAGAAAGCGGACGCGTAGTAAAAGTATTTTTGTACCTTATAAAATAAAGCCCGAATCTTCTCTTTGCTATTCGAGAGATCAAGAAAAGTCGTTTCTTCCCTGCAGAAGAATATCCATCGTTTGTAGGAAAAGATGTCTGCACTGGTGGTTGTCCAGCTATGTCAACGTCTTGTGGAGTTTGGGAATGGGAGAGCTTTTATCCAGATTCGGATGGGACTGCACCCCAGACGATAGTTTACATTTCAACGCAGACTACTTTGCCGTCAGATTTTTCCCATTTTTAGTCATCTTTAGAAACTTTAAACGGTCTTTCTTTGCCTCACTTCCTGCAAATAAAGTAAATCCGTTGTTTTCCTGTCCATCTCTCCAAGCCGAAGTCTTACGTCTTCCCCTCACTCCGCTTTTCCGTCTTGGTTCATAAAAACAAATCTCTCTCACAGACTACTTACGCTCTAACTTTTCAACTTTGACCCTTCCCTCTCTGTTTCTGCCTCTGCCAAATTTGTTGTGACGAACCTCCTCCTTTCTTTTACTATTGTCATGATTGTTGTTGCGAAACAAAATAGCACCAACTTCTCCTCTTATCTTTGAACTGATAGTGCAACGCTTCTTCCCTAAAATTTTACTGCCCCGACAAACACTTTACTCATGACAAGTCTATAGAAGGTAGAGGCCCTTTTATCCGCGGTTTCTTTCCTTTTGTATCTAACACACTATTTTTGAAAGCCTTCAATACATGTCCGCAGTACTTTTCCTGATTTCACTCATCAGGTACGTGGAAGTTCCCAATTTTTTTTCAAACTCTCGTATGACGAGATTAACAGCGACTTCAATGCCAACCAAATATTAAGAGTACAATAGTAACTCAATCTGCAATAGCTTTATATGAACTGAGCTATTAAAGTTTGAAGGAAAAGGCTCTCCTTCTCATCCCTTCAGAAAGTCGTAAACGAAGTGAAGAGTGCCAGCTTGGCATTTGTTGTGTCAAATGTCATGTCAAGTTGAAATTTACGATTATTTTATGCCCAAAAACAAGTTACACACTCGGTATGTTCACAGATGAAGATAACTTCTTTGGCAATACCCTTCTAGACTGTCTTACAACACCCAAATCCTGAGATAGCACTAATGTTCATGAGGAAATCATTTCTCTCCTTCAGCTTTATAAACCTCGAAAACATTTTCAATGCGATACACGAGATTAGGCAATTGGGTGGATACTTATCAAAATACTTTGAGACCTACACTAGTGGGTGTCCACTTTCACAATTAAAACACAGTAGACAGTAGGTTTGGTTCTTTCCGTCAGTTTGTGAAAGCAATACAGGCAGTCAAGAAGCAAGTTTAATGATAAGTCAGACTCAACTACTAATCACTCCAGCCTAAAGCTCTCGTCTAGCAACGAAGTACTGTAAACTAGTGTATAAACCGCTTTGAATAAATTATTGACACAACATAAGTCAAATCATTTCATTTCCTGTAAAAAGTTGATACTTGTGTGTGTGTGTGTGTATGCGTGGTTGCAAAGCTAACTAAAACTCGAGTAATGATAAAAGGCTGGGAGTCCCAGCCGGAAGCTCTGTTGCTATGATAGAAGAACAACTAAACTAAAAGTCAAGAATTAGATTGAAGCTGATAGAGTTGGGTAGACAGTTTTAGTTCATCTAGAGTCTTAGTCTGAGCGAAATGTAGCTCACTGCGAATAGATGTTTATGATGAGAGAGGCGAGCTATTTTGCAACGAACCAAAGCAAAGCCAAAAAGTAAGCTTTGGTGCCTGGAGGCTCACTTTTAAACGTGAGATGTGTGGTAAACGCCTTGGCAAATATAGATAATTAATTATCCTCCAGTAAAAACTTACGGCATCAGCCGTCTATACCGGAAATCATAATCATGTACTTTCCTCTTCCCCTCTAAACTCTGATGATTCTCCTTCATTGAACTCTGAAGGGCTCTACTGTGTTCTGTTTGCTAAATGTTTATTGACTCTGAAGAGGGTCAGTCCAACCTCTTCGTGAGAGCCCTCCAGATCACCACACAAAGTCTGAATTCTACTTGGCCATCCCCGTAATATGAAAGTTCAATCGGTTGCCTATTATTTCCTACGGGTTCTTCTCGTCCCTCCTTTGCACATCAGTTTATCTGACAAATATTGCCTCCCAGCAACTGCTCCTCAAAGCACCCAAATAATTTCAGTTCCGTTTCCCCCTACTCCAAATAATGGAAGACACACCACAGTTCATCCAAATGCACAGGCCATCCCGACGTTAGACGCCAATGTTACATGTAAATTCCAGTAATTAGCTTGTATCAGGAAGGAACCAGCCAAATGTACACACTCATTTTCTAATTTCAACGGGTAAAGGTGACTGACAGCTAAATCTCCTCACTGTCATATGCAATAGTTTGTTCGATTAGGTTAAGTCACTTTCACTGCATTCGAAAATTAATAAGATTTCGATACACACACACTTGGACAATCGAGTGTTTCATTCAGTCGTTTCAATATGCCCCGGCATTTTGCTAACCTGCAATTGCATATTTTCAGTTATAAAAGATGGAATGTAAAAACTGCCGACTTTCTCTCTCTCTCTCTCTCTCTCTCTCTCTCGAGTATTTCAATATGAACCTCGCCATTTTAACTAAATCGGACTTGAGGATAACTTTCACTTAAAAAGCAGATCGTGTAATTCCGTAGCAGAGAAAAGTGTGGAGGAACGATCTGTGTATAGTTTGTCATTGCTGAATTCCATTGGAAGTGAGCACCAAACTGACACTTCCTTTCCTCTATGTGTTCCTGAAATCCTAGGCATCGCCAGCATCCAGCACATATGGTTTAGATTTAGTTTCCCAATCTTGGTTCAATTTGGTAGCATATATGAGTCGAGGATTGAAGGTGTAGGAAACTTTTCCCGAACATTGGCTCCATTTGATGGGATTTGAAGAAGGGTGAGCAAAACTGACTGACGAACGGGAGTGGGTGTATGTGTGTGTGTGTCAGTGAAAGGCCTAGTGGTGATGGTGAGCTTTCATATATCCTCAGTGCAGTATGAATGTGAGATTTTTTCGTATGTGAAGTGTAGTACTTAGACATTTGATGTAGACAGAGGAATGATGATGATGGTGGTGAAAGCACGGGATGATCGAAGTTGGTTTAGGGAGGGAGATCGACAGTGTGTGTGTGTGTGTGTGTGTGTGTGTAAACTAAAGCAGAAGATCAAGCGAAGGACCCGCATCTTCGACTATTCTCAACCCATCAACATACGATTAGGTTGTGATAGCAAATATTTGATTATCATATACCTACAGCGCGTCGTCTTCCTCGTTTGTTGAACTAATTTTCCTTCCCTGTAATAATGTCCAAACGCTGTCATCCGTTTAAATCCAAACCAACCTTTCCCGTGGTTTCAAGCATTGCTACACCCAACTGTCCACTTTTCTCAATCCTTCCTTTCCACACACAATAAAGCTCGATAATCATTCATCCGCCTTTTAGTTCATTAAAACTTCTTTCCACGCTCTCACACCCGACGACGATACACTTCCAACCTTTCAATCAATCATACCTGAATTTCACTCGACAGCTTGAGCTTATGAGCTGCCCTTTCGCTACTTCCTATGATTGCATTGTCAACAACAAAATAAGCAGTATTTCTCAAGTATCTTTGGAAGTGGGTGATACACAGATACCCGCCCACCCACACACATCGAACGCATATCGAACACACGTCGGACAACCACCCAAAGGCTTTTCCAAAAGGATAGTTCTCAACATTCTTTCTAAATTTTTAATAAATCACAAGTTCGCTTTTCAATTTTGGAGAAACGCAATTGCCCCAACTACAAATTGGACATTTCGCATCCACAAAGTAGCTTTACGCAAGAAATTTTATCTGAACCTTTCTTCCTCTTTTTTGAACTTGTGCTCTGTCTACGCTGATAAAATGTAATTGATCTCTGCTCGTCTGAAGAAGTCAGCTAGAGTCTGGGTAAGGAAGAAGAACATTCTGTGCCTTGGATTCATTCAAAGTTATCTCTCTCTCTCTCCTTCTTCTTAGCCTCATCTCGTCGAATTGAACGGGGGTAAAGGAAGCTTGTAGCACTGCTGGAGGAAAGTAGAATTTCTGTGGTGGAGATAGTGGAAGCTCGACTCCCCTTCGCGAGACAAAACTCAGAGAGTTTCTCCTCATCTCTTTCAGTCGATCGGAGGGTTTAACAACTGCTTAACTTCATCCTGGAAGTGAGACAACGTGGAGAACTCCATCGTGTGTGTATCTCACAAATACCTCATCCTGTGTTTGCACAATTAGTCAACTACCGCAAGTGGGTTTTTAATGATCTGGACTTTAGGTAAAATTAAGTGGCTGTGACGAGACTTGCAACACAAAAGTAAATAAACTCGCCCCCTTTTCACCACCGGCTACCGAAGAAGAAGGAAAATCGCTCTCAAATTGTCTGTCAGTCAGAGTCAGAATTTACTCACGAGCAGATGAGGAGAGGAACTCTTTGATGTACATAATTCCTCGACTACCCAACCGTTCGACGTGGTCAATAGTTTCCACAGTGCAACTGCATCACCACCTTTTGTTCACGAAAAGTCTTGTGTGCACAATACATTGTTCGTCGTAAGTATATCTCGATTATTAATCGTATCCCATTGGGACTGAGAGACATTTCCCATTACACTGCGTAAAAAGGTCCTATTGGAATGTTCGTAACGAAGGGTTGCTGTAATGAAAACAGTGGAGAAAGTTGTGCAAGTGTGAAAGAAGAGTCGGAAGGAACCTGGGGAAAGTAAGATTACCACGTTACCTGCCTATCGCCCAACTTGATCTTTTCCCTTTCTCTCTATCCACACTGTCGCGTGCATTGTGAGACTCAATCACGACTACCAATCCAACGTGATCTTAAGACAATTGCATTTCGATTCGAAAAAAGTTTATCATCTTGTGGAAGGACCCAGTTCTTCCAGCCACCACCGAATTGGTAGAGATCACCAGGTAGAGTCATTTCTCATTGAATCTCTCACGTGAAGAAACTCATTGACTTCATAACTTTCCCGATTGTGAATTCTGGTCGAGCTTACGGGCCCCGTTATTTCCGGGATTACAGAAAATCCCGAAGATTCGTGAGGAGAGCGGACAAGTCATATGGTAAAGACTTTGGGTAGATAGAATAAATGAGGTGTGGACGTTGAGTCCTACTGTGCATCGGGAAATTTAGACGAACACAGTGCGAAAAGTCATATCCCCATTCTTCTTGTTTTGTGGCTTTAAGAATATCTCCTCATCCCCAAACACATACGGAGAGAAAGTCTCTGTAAATGCGAAAGAACCCAAGTGCCGAAGAAGAAATCAAGCTCCACCATTAACGTCACTACCATCATCCTTGCCTTTCCTCTCTTTGGAGTTTTCTTCTTCATTCGTTTCCTCACAATTTCCAAAGACAAAGTCTCCTATTTGCTACCATACCTACTGTTACCCAAATTATAGGTGAGTTCCAGACTTCGTCAGCACTTTAACAATTTCTTCTGTTTTTCCTTCATTTTCCGTACTACTTCCAATCCACTCATTCAAAGGGGAGTTACCAAAGATGGGAACAAAGGTGCAAGATCGTGTTACTGGAACGAGTCTCAATGTACATCCACAGCCAAAACCAGCTACCACAACTTCTCTGCATTGAACCGCAATTCTGAAAAAAGGTACTGAGAAACTTCGCATACCACCGTTTCCTCCATTTTATTTTATTTTTCTCCGTAGACTTGCAAACCCCATTTTGTTATTTCATTTCACACGCATTCACCTTTCAATTTCACGTTAACTTCCACATATTCTGTATCCCAATCACAGTTCCCCAAAATAGATTCTTCTCTAGATTTAACTTTTAAACTTGTGGAGAGAGTGCAAGTCAACTCAAACTTGGGTGCAGGTCAGGTCGCACAGTCTCAAGAAGGAGGTTTAAGACTGTTTCAAGTTCCCAAACCCACGTCTCCTTCTATTGCTGTAGCATGGTATTCGTCTGGGAAATATGACACTGCAATTGTTATTCATTCACGGTTTTATTCAACCATAATTTGTTCACAACGTGCTCACGATGATACGATATACTCATTCATACTTTGTGAAAGGGTAATTATCTGATTTCTGAGAAATATCCACCCAACACTAAACAGGAGTTTCCTTGCTAGCTGCATTCTTACTTTTATAGTATCACATTACACCAAATGAAAGAAGTTCTGAGAATGAGATGAGAGACCAGGATCCAGAGACGATAGACTATGAACTTAACGCTAGGTCGGGTAATTCAATACATCCTTATTTACAAGAGGTTTTAGATTTAGGGAAGTTTGTAAACCAAAGCAAAGCCGAGGTTGAATTACACACGTTGTATTTATTGCGTAGCCGCTGGTTAGTTCTAGCAGCTTTGGATTTCTCCTTTGAGGATTCTGCTACGGTCCTGTCCCTGAATCTTGCTCCTGGGTTTCATTACATAACAAAACGGTGAAAACATCAGTAGAGCCTATGCCACAAGTTTGACAACAGTATGCAATTCAGAACCATGTGTGAAGTAGTGTAGTAATAGCGAGAGAGAACAAGAGATTGTTAGATTTGGAAGAAAACCTCAGAAAAGTGTAATGACATACCGAATTCCCATGAGGAATGTCTCCGTGAGACGTGAATCAAAAGACAAAAGGATGTGTGTGTGTTTCTACACTCAATTGTTGTTTTCTACCAATATCAACTTGTGTAGGTGAGGAACACAATCTAAGATATGTGGCTACAAGAGGAAAGGCCCTTTGAGCCACTAAATCCGAATCAAACTCTTGCCTATAAATTTCCCTGCATCCATGAATATTTATTCGAATTGAGGCATATCGTATACACCTAAGATGCATGCATTTTTCTCCACGCTTTCAATTTAAATAAAGCAGTTTTTCTTTTCGTCTCACTGTTACGTGAAATGTTACGAAACGACGACACAAAACGCCAAAGTAATTTCTTTTCTTGCTGTTCAGATCGAAAGTGTCACACAAATATTATTTTATTTTTTAAGTTGGAACCAGAATCTCAAGTCACAGCCCTTTGAAAACTTGTGCAACCTGTCAACAACGCTCCAGACTAGCGCTCAAGAAGTTAGTTTACCAATACTTGCAACATGAAGCTCCTTACGAAGATTCTTCTCTCCCTCCTAACAATCGCCGGTAAGTAATACAATATTTTCTCTGCTTCTCTTGTTGCTCGATCTACTTCCTCACTTCCGGATTCCATTGACATTTCAACTTTTAGTCCTCTACGTACTTTCATTCTCCAGTTATTCGAAGTTGTAACTTTCTAAGAATTATCTTCAATGTCCTCACTCCTTTCTCATACTAAAGGTTTACATCCAACTACAATGGTAAGGCATTATACTTTATCTGTACGGTCAACAGGTTTACGTGATCAGCTTATAATACTTCAATCTACCGTACTACCGTCATTTCCAGTGCAATTTATAACTAATCCACTAACAGGTCTGCAGCACAAAAATTGAACGCACTGATTGAGCATTCCGTTTAAGGATCAAGCCATTAAATTATAGTGTTATTAGTTTTGAAAACTATTAATAGATATTCCCTGTAGCCAGTAGTTTTATGGGGAAATCTCAATCAAAGAAGTTATCCATATAGGTTGTTTGTATGATTGACGAGTATTTTTGTCATTTATTTATTTGCCCATCTCCAGACTAAGATAAAGCACGAGCTGGCCTGCAGCACTTTGACAAATTCAACCTTCTTATCTTAATCTATATGGGCTACTTAACTAGTAGCCATTTCCGAATTATTGAATTGATTTGTGCTATAGTCAGGTCTCCGAGAAATATAATTAAGACAGTTCTTTATTCTTACTGGCTTCTTATTAGTCACAACAGTCACTGCACCATGCACTGCCTAATTCCTGATTCATATTATTATTGCTGCATGCGTACTTTTAGATCGACAGTTCTTAACACATAAGTACCCTTAAGTACATAAATTAGGCAGATTAGATCAGATGTACAACCCATTAGTTGGAATATTTTTAATTCGTGTGGTTTTTTTGTATGCATCATAAACTCAAGTAATCACGTAAAATTATTATATACCATAATTAGGGTACATTTTATTGGTTTTTGCTACTGGTCTCAGCATCAATGAATAGCTGAGACACGAGAAGTTCATATCGTTCAAATAAAAGTGTGTTTCAAGTTGAGTGTGCATTATTCTACGCTTCCAATAAGTTGATCACATCACAACGTCATTACTTTCCATCGTGCCTTAGTAATCAAATACTTAACTGAATTAAGTTGTAATTGTATAGTCAGTGAGCGAGTAATGAACTAGTCTGAAAGATGAATAGTCGCTCCGAGCTCCCCGAATTTACATACACACACACACACACACACACACATCTCATTTCTGTATCGCTTTACCCATTTCATTACAGAGAAAGCATTGCCTACAATCGTCGCCTTTTAATACGCTGTTGGCAATTGTTTATGACAAAACTATCCATAGCTTTGGAATGCCCCAGTAAAATGATAGATTAACGATGAGTGAATTCCATGCAGAATTCCTGGAGTTCCTGGGTTGCAACTTTGCACACAAAATCAGTTTACTTTCGTTGTTGTGAATTATGTAATAAATAATATTCATGGGAATTTGGTTGCTTATGTTTAGCTAAAAGGCCCATTAATCGGGTACCAGGTGCAATTTAACTCATTTCTCGGGGTGCCAAGCTCATTTTGAACATCATGGGCCAAACGAGCAACACTGTCACTGCCACCAACCACGGGATTTCATATACTTAATGATTATACGTGATGTTTACTATCCAAAGGGTTTAGTGGAACGCAATCTTCACTAAATATTTTGCGGTACTGTGTTAGGCTCTAAAAATTATGTCGAGAACTTCAACCTATCTAAACTGCCGATCGATTATTCACTCTTGACAAATACTCTACGCGGACTCGATAGATGAAAAGAATAAAGTAAAGGTATATTTGCTAGAAGGTTCTCGTTCTATTTTGCCATTAAGTGGGATACTCAATGTTTATTGGCTGTGTTTGTGTGTGTCCAGCATGCCATGCCACATATAACACAGGATGAGTTGTTGAGAGATTCGGACCACAATGTAGAGCTTCAACTTTAACGATAATCCAACAGAAAATGTTTACCCGAGTATATTCCGTAGGAAGGAACTGCCGAAAGAATTTTCAGCCGTCGAATGATCTTCACACTACTGGTGATCCATCAACCTAGTGTCAATCTTCCAGGCATGCAATTAGGTTCGATGGTTTCCTTTACTCCCTCCCACTCCAATAAGTTGACCAAACCGATGGTTACCACCAAAAAATTCCAAGAGGAGGTTTTATCTTTAGTTTATGGTTTTATGTGGGGCCTCCGAATCAATTGGTTTGGTTACTTTCCACTATATCACAATTTAACTCTTTCCTTCAAGCTTAACTATGTAGTGACACTCTATTATACATGAACCATCCCTACCAACCCTTTCTTTGACAGTTTGGCTAAAAAAGCATTCACATTGGAAACTAGTTGAAATTGATTCTCTCTACAAACAGATTGATTTCTGGTTAAATTATAAAGCAGAATTTTGTGTACCACCAAAATGTCATTTATACAGATATGCAGCCCAGTAGAATGTAAGCAGCAAAAGATTTGTCAGTTACTAAACAAGGTTAAAATTATCTCGCTGATCACCCTTTAATAGGCATTTTCCGTTTGTTTATTTTCTTTATGGATGGGAGAGTTTCTCCATGTTTACCCAAGTAGTTACGCAGCAGTTTCAATAAGTGTTACTACAACTGTATGTTGTATGTACACTTGGCAGCAGCCAGTCATCCATTCCAGCTTATTCTAACGATTATGTCCTACAATTCAAGGTTTATAATTACTCATTAAAACATATTCGTACACTTTCTACATGGAATGGATAGAATTTGTCATTGTCAGAGTACCTAAACTATATTTACAATACTGTGCATAAATTTGACCATAAATATGATGATGACCTCTTCTTCATGCTTTTAAAAAGTGTAGTTATCGTAACTGGCTTGAGTAACTGTGCGTAGCACCCCACCTGACCATCTTTATTTTTGTGTGAGGCATGTGAAACTTCAAAGAAAGCAATGATTGTAATTTGGGGCAGCGAATACGATGAACAGTGAACTGCATGGAAGTGCATGATCTCTCACAGTCAAAATGACATGAAAGGAAATTACGGAGCGAAGTAGAAAGTAGGGGACGAAAAGGGGGTTCATTGAAGGGTTCAGAGAGTCGAGAAGAAAGAGGAAATCTTTGGGTTCCGCTGTCTCGTACGTCTATTTCTGTGGTAGTGGTGCTGGTGTAAATATTTGCTATGGGAATGATACTCAAATCAACCACGGTATCTGATCTTCGAGGTACTACGACTTGGATATTTGTAGAGTTGGGTTTTTGAGAAAGCACACAAATTACACAGACTTGGATGGGCATTTCTCGAAAGAAACAAATCCTTTGTAGGTCTTCACATTCTAGAGTTGGTTAAGGAGCTTCCCACTAAGAATATTGTAGTATCGAGATCTCTACACAATATCTTAATGTATGACTGGCCACAGTTCTGAGGGCAACTTAGAAACCAGGATCCTCTGTATTCCACGTCGTGTCACTAATTGGAACACCATCCTCTCTGATGATGAGACCACGATCCGGGACCATCACAACATATTTTAAATCACTCTTATTCATCATATATTCCAGGCGATGAACATCAGTTTCTTACGTTTTGTCAGATTGGGTTGTATAGAACCTTGTTTGATCTTTCATGACATATGACGATGCCCTAAACTTCATTCAAGAATGCCAGAATACGTTTAAAATGGAAACTCATCTACATAATATAAACACTACTACTATTGTGTACACCATGTGAGAACATTTCTAGTTCTAGTATAATACATTGAGAGAGTACGCAAACAGAATTCATGATTGTATTTCGGACGCGGTCCATTATTCTTCAAACCTTGAAGAATTGAAATTAGACGGTAACGAAGTAACATCTGCAATAATTTGCGAATCGCGTGATTTCCGGAAATGAGATTTCTTGAGATTCTTATTAGCACAAGCGTCATTATCCGTGTTGCACAATACATTTATTCGGTGAATAAGTGAGCACTCTACCTGAAGTAGCTCTCCCACTCTTTCTAATGATTCTAAGCTGTTGGTTGTTATAACTGAGACGTTTCAAGTCTGGAAACTGCTTTGTACGCTATACAATTACTGAGTTCGCCAAAGGATAGAGTTCTTTCCGTGTGGTTACATGTTTTCATTCTTTAAAACGCCAATTTAATGATGGCAGAAAAATCTTTTCAAATCATCAAAGGTACAAATCTTAGGCTAGAAATAATTGTTGTTCCATACAACCACACGAAATACATAAACTCTCGTTTCCATTCGATCTACATATGTCTGTGTAGAGTTATAGAGTTGGACCATTTTTTTATAGGCTTCTAAAAATGTACCAGCAGCCTCTCCACAAAATTGATTAAACTGAGCCCAGAGCAATATGTGAGTTAAATTTTGGAATGGATTCACCCAGAAATGGAAAAGTTGTGTAAAAATGAGCGAGTAGACTCGTTTGCAAAACAGATGTGCATTTAATTCGGTTGATCATGCTCAATTAATAATTCCGTCTCACCCAAACATTCATTACTTTAGTGAGGAGGGGAGCAGGAAAGGAAGATGGAAGCCTTATATATATCTAAAGGGGTGGACAACTTCGCTATGATTGAGCGAAGCAGTCCTGCCGCCGAAGCCAATAGAGACTTATTGCAGGCTCCCCACGAAGATTGCGTTAATTTATGTTTCATGCCCCACTTGATCCAACACGAATCTACCCGATCTGGCAATGAATTCTACCAGTCGGGCGTGGGGGATGTTGTTAATTTCGGGTCCCTGCAGACGCGGGGCACCCAAAATTTCCAGACGCAAAACAGCGTATTTGTCACATCTACCCAGAAAGTGTTCGCTAGATTCGTCTTCGCCACTCTCACAGAGAGAGCAGGAAGCCGATCCTGCGAGCCTCATCGTGAATAGATGTTTGTTAAGGATACTATGTCCTGTGATGACCTGTGTTAGGGCTCGTGTTAGAGTCCTACTTTGGTCTCCGCTGATCAACCCTGAGGGATATAATGGTGATGGGCAGAAACGTCTGCTTTGCGAGCAGGATTTGCTGTTCCTCCACTCTGCAGCATGTGTCCTCCTGCAGCGATCCCTTATTGAAAGTTTGACCACTGAGGAAGAGACACACATCAATGGTTCTGGCCCAACCGGTCTCCTCTCGGAGGCCTGTTTAGCCAGTTCATCGGCAAGTTCATTGCCTTCAACGCCTTGGTGAGCTGGAACCCAATGCAAAGTAACATCGGTCCTGCTCCCCAGGTCATTTAAGCTGTCAACAACCTCCCTTATTAGCCCGTTTACCCTCGTAGTCCCTTTCAGGGCTTCAAGGACCGACAGGCTATCTGTAAACAGATGCACAGGGCAGTCAAGTGGCAGGCAACTGGTTAGGAAGTTGCAAGCCTCGAGGATTGCCCTGGCTTCTGCTTGAAAAACAGAGCAGTAGCGTCCCAAGGAGAGTGAAGAAGAAGTTATAAACTTCTCCTCTGGGGCATCCGTTATTACGAAAGATGCCCCAGATGAGTCACCCTTCCTTGATCCGTCTGTCCAGCAAAGAAGTCCATCGGCATCATTGCCAATACCTTCTTCCGTCCAATCCTTCCTACTCTTTACCTTCACCGTATATTTATTAGTTGGGGGGAATTGGGTATCCCAATCGCAGGGAAACCCTATCTCCTCAACCTCCTTACCCAAAGAAGTACACAAATCGACATGAGTCCGCCTAGACAAATAGCCAAACTGTTGCCAGTTTAGCCATTGACCACGTAGCCTCAAGCGATGATACGTTGACATAGCCACTTGCTGAAGTCTAACATGTAGAGGAAGAACTCCCGTAAGGACTTCCATGGCACCCGATGGTGTGCTTCGCATGCAGCCAAGAACCCCTCGTAGTGCTGAATTTTGCACCTTCTGCAGAATAGCAAGGCTCGTTTTGGTCTCCACAATTGGAATCCAAACCAAGGCCCCGTACTCCAGAGCAGGCCGAACTATTGCCGTGTAAATCCACAGGCATTTGCATGGCTTTAAACCCCAATTTTTGCCAATAGCTCTCCGGCATTGGGCAAGAACAATTTGACATTTTCTTGCCCTTGTCTGAGCATGGGGAAGCCAGGTTAACTTGATATCAATGAGCGCACCCAGGTACCGAGTGGCCGATTGATACTCAAGTTCCTTTCCCTGTAGGCTAAGCTTTTTTATGCGATGCTT